>CAUYRT010022376.1:0-48317 GCA_963574885.1 Lepilemur ruficaudatus
AGGCGTGCACCACCACACCAACTAATTTTTCTATTTTTTGTAGAGATGGGGTCTCACTCTTGCTCAGGCTGGTCTCAAACACTTGACCTCCAATGAACCTCCCTCCTTGGCCTCCCAGGGTGCTAGGCATGAGCATCGCGCCCAGCCTAGTTGGGCATTGGTATTTTTAAAAGCTTTCCAGGTGATGCCTATGCTGCCAAGTTTGAGAACCAGAGCACCAAGTTTCCTTTCAACGCCAAGATTGTAAGATCTTGTTGTAGTACAACACAGTGACTATAGTAAATAGCAATGCAGTGTATCCTTGAGAATTGCTAAGAGAGTAGATCCTATATGTTCTCACCACGCACACAAAACTAACAAGTGTGCAGGGTAATGCATATGGAAATTAGTTTGATTTAGCCATTCCTCAATGTATGCATATATCAAAACATCATGTTATATATCACAAATTGCGTTATATATCACAATTTTTCTTGATCAATTTAAGAAGTTTTTGAAGATCTTGTTGTAAAGTCCTTTACATTTTAGTATAAATTTAGGTCAAAGATACCTCATATACTATATGATATATATATATTAATAGTAAGAGGTTTAATCAATGGTTAAAAAATGGGTTCTCAGATGTCAGAGAACAGCTCGGATTTTCTTTGTAGGAGGCAAAAAGGGTTCAGTTGAGTCAGTCCAGCCATAATACTGAAGGAGAAGGGTCCACGGGCATCCACGTAAGTGGGCAAGAGGGATCACTAAGCACACCCTGGATGTAAAACTTCCTGGGACTACAGAGTTAAAACAGGAGCCTCCAGTCTGATGGGGGGAGTCACAGCCCCTGACTCATGGGGCTCCCAGTCAGGGGGGAGGCACAGCCCTTGCCTTGGTGAGGCTCCTGTCTAGGACGACCGTCTCTGCTCACAAGCTCCCAACTTCATCCAGTGCTTTCTAGTTTACAAAGTGTTTTTGTATCCATAATCCTCATTAAGTGATTTATCTAATGAGCTGGGGACCTGGGCCCAGCTCTCAGGGAACTAACTTGGACAGGTCATCTTCCCACTCCCGGGGGACTTTTTGCAGAATTCCTCTTCCCAGTACTCCAGGGCAGATGGAAGAGACACAGTTACTGAGTGTCCTTAGGGAGCCCTTGGCCTGATGGCTTTCACGGTCCCCTCCCTCCAGTGTCTGGGCAGGGGACAGGGAGGCAGGGTCCCTCTTTCCTGGGAACCCCCTGGACTGCTGCAGGAGTTGGCAGCTCCACAGTGCCTTTAGCATGCTCGGTTGCAATTGTGTCTTTGGTCGTTTGTCTCCTTCTCTAACACAAGAACTCCTACAGGGCAGGACTCTGTCTTACTCTTCCCTGAAGGTTTGCTGACTGACTAATGGACTGACTAAGTAAATAAATGAATGAATGGGGAAGCCAGGGGTTGCATGCAGAGGCAGCACTCCCTGCTTATTTGCCCTGGACAACCTTGAAGCCTTCTTGCCTTCTCCTCAGAGTCCCTGAGACCCCCATGAAGATCACACACACCTGTACAGGTGTGGACTGTTCCATTAGCCTTGTAAAAACGTGCCCAGAGACCAAGTGGAGCCTGAGACCACAAGGGAAGGGTCCAACCCCGCCAACAGGGATGCTGTACACCACTCAGCTGGAATCGTGTGGGGTCCAAGGATGGGGTGGTGGGGCGGCCTCCGCCTCCATTGGAGGCCCCTGCCCTCTTCTCTCCCCTGTGCAGAAAACCACACCTAGAAAGAGCCAGAAAGAAACGCACCCACACAAAACAGCCATTGTCTTGGGAAAGGGGGGAGAGGTGATATGTTACCGCTTCCCTGTTTCCAAAATTCCCAGGCTCGACCTTGATAACGAAGCACACCTGAATGCTCCCATTGTGCAAAATCTCCCCCGGCTGTGCTCACGTCTCAGCCCATCCCCTCGGTTAGTTAATTTCTTGAGATTCACCAGAATGTTCCACAGGCACTGCCTGCTGGCTTCCCACAGCTGCCTTGTTTCCTGGCCGACACGAGCTCTTCTGAAGGGCTGCAGGTGAGAGCAGGGGAGCGTCTGCTCTTTCCCTTGGTTGCTGGTGTGGGGTCCGTGCTAGGAACTGGCTCAAAAGAGCCACAGGGCTTACCCAATAAATGTCACTATCTGACTTTGCTCCCAAGGTGCCTACATGCGTTCCACGTTGCTGAGATCCTGGGTTGGAAGAGGGCAAAAGTCACTGCCCTCTACCCTTGTAATTCTCTCACCACCACCAAAATGGGTTTGGGCTTGTGTCTCCACTGGGCCCTAAGATCTTCCTCTACTTTATTAATCCATTCAATCCTTTATTTATCCATATATCTAATGTCTAACCATGCTCACTAGATCCACCTGGTTTTCCAGTTTCCTCTATTGCCTCCTTAAAGTGTTCCACTCCCAGAAAGATTTGGTGCACACCTCTTCCTCTGCGCCAGGTCCCATGCAAAGAACAGGGGCAAAACATTAAATTGAAAAGGCTCAGGCTTGAAGGAATGTATCATCTGGTTGAGAATAAAGACTGGTAAGCAGATCATCTGGGTGAAATGTTTGACGTATCTTTAAGGAACACAGCAGGAGAGCAGACGGGCTGGGGGTGGGCAATGGTGATGTCAGAGGAGGCAACGCCTGGTGGAGTCTTCCAGGGTGCCAGGAGGGTCAGCTGGGTGGAGGGAGGGAAGAGATCGGCTGGGCCGGGGCACATCGTAACTGTCACTGTCCAAGGAGGTACAGCCACCATGCTCAGGGATGGGGGGATGGTTCGTGGGCTGCCAGCACCAGCAGGACCATCTTCCCCTCTTCCCCTCCATCTTGCCCTTCTCCTCCTTTAACCATTACACCGGGTCACCAGGTGGGGGCAAGGTGAGAAGGGGAATTCTCCTTGACCACCAGCCACTGGCCACCAGCCACTGTGAGTAAAAGGTTGCTGCACCATGAAGCTCAGAGCTAAAGTCGGATTTGGGATTATCTCTGGGCCTCAATTACCCTGGCTTTATTTTATCTCTCTATCTCACCCCGGCTTTGTTGCGGGGAGTTAACGCGATTATCCACATATTGCTTTTGGCAGGAGCTGGCAGCCCAGAGACACGGGCCCCTCTCCCTTCTCCCGCCTCTTCTCCCTGCCAGCTTCCCCAGGGCACCAGGTGGCAGGAACCGACCCAGCTCAGCCCACACTGGGGCAGGGGCCACGCGCTCTCCAGAGGCTCCTGATAGAACTTCCCTACGGTAAGCTGACCTGCCTGCCAGGACGGTTTGTTTGTTTTCTAAAGAAGAAATAAATAGAAACTGATTCTCACACCCTACAGCGAGCTCCCAGAAGGCTGAGTATTCTGAGCACGGTTGTGGTTCTGAGCTCTGGGGAGGAGTCTAGAAAGCCTGGCTGATGTGACCTGGATTAGCACAAAGTGGAGAAAAGATCGCGGTGCTTTAGGGAGGGCGCGGGGTGCAGGGGGAGGGTGGGGACGTGGGGCCACATCTCTGCTCCTGGTGGCCACTTTGCAAAATCGCACCTTTACCCTGGTTTGGGCTCACAGGTGGGAGGATTTGGGGTTGGTGAGGCCACCCAGGGGTTCTGATTTAAGGGCCATGTTGGGGATATCCCATCCTGAGCAGGTCCTTGGGGACCGAGGTGGCAAAGGCCAAGTCAGAACCCTCCCCTGGGATCCTGACCGCGTGCTGTTCCCAGCCCAGAACTGAGCCAGGCCCTGGCTGCGGGGAGAGATCTGGGCCAGTGGTGGGGGGTTCCGGGGAGGCCTGACAGCCTGACCGGCTCCACTACCTTAGTGCAAAACGAAAACGTGGGCCCTTTGTGCAAAAGTTACTACGAACTTCAGAGTGGCAAATGCAGAGCATTAAACCCATGTGGGCCCTTCCGAGCCCCGTGTGACTGAGTGGCTCACACGCCCACGAAGCCAGCTGTGCTAGTTTGCCGGGGCCGCAGTAACCAAGTACCACAAATTGGGTGGCTTCAAGTAGCAGAAAATCATTGTCTTGCTGTTCCGCAGGCCAGAGGTCTGAGATGGAGGTGTCAGCAGGGTTGGGTCCTTCGGAGGGCTCCGGGGAGACCCCGTTGCAGCCCCTGGAGGTTTGCTGGCACTTCCCGGCGTTCCTGGGTTGCAGAGACATCACACCGACCTCTGCCATCTCCCGGGTGTCCTCACATGGTCTTTGCTCTGAGCTTGTCTGTCTCTGTGTCCGGAGCTCCCCTTTTTAAAAAGACACATGTCATGCTGGATCAGGGGCCACTCTGATGGCCTCGTTTTAACTTGATTACTCCTAGAAAGACCGTTTCCTAATCAAATCACAGGAGGTTCTAGGGGTTAGGACTTCATATTTTTGAAACAGGGGAGACACAATTCAACCTATGACATTGGCCCGGCCAGAGGGCCTCCTGTGGTTCCGTTCAGCTCGGTGGACATTAACAGACACCTGTTCTGTGCCCGGCTCCCTCCTGAGCCAGGTGAACCTGCCCTGGGGGAAACTTCTGCCCCACCAGACCCTCCAGCAGGAGAAGGGTGGGCTCTCAGGACTGGAGGGCTGGCAGCCTCTGCCCTGCCTTAGAGGACTGCAGGTCCCCAGTGTGACTTTGGGAGGGTACAGACCTGCCGACCTCCCGGCGAGGTTGTAACCCAGCCATCATCATCCGCTGGTCGGCAGCTCCGCCCTCCGCATCCTCAGGTGGGCCCTGTCGTGGGTCCTGTCGTGGGCCCTGGGGCGCAGCCACCGCCTGGGGATGACAACTCTTGGTGCCCCTTTCTCCAAAAGGACAGTACCGAGGGGGCCGTGTCACAAAGCCTTTGTCTCCTGACACTTCCACTCACAAGTGGGGCCGCTGGAGCACCCCCTTCCGGTCCTCCCAGCCGCGGTCTCTGCCTCTGTAGTATCGGGTTACTAGGGCCCGCCTCGCGGCTCTGCTGGGACCACGCAGCCATGTGTGTCATAAACACCCAGCAGAGCCTGGGACGCTGCGAGGCTCGAGGCTTGGGAAGAGGTGGCAACGAGATCCAAATCGTGATCCGAATCAGCCTCGGAGGTGTCGAGCCGCGGAAACGCCCCTCCCGGGGATGTCTGGGGCATGACTGGCGGGGGTGGGGCGGGCGGCGGGGGCCCGGCCCCTCCGCCCGGCGTTCTCCTCGGGCTCTCGTGTTTGGGCTCAAACCCGGAATGGTGTCATCCATTCTTTCCGGATGAGCATTAATTACGTCCAAGAAAAAGAGCCAACTACGGGATTTGGGCCTTTTCCCTCCGAGTGCTTTGCTTCTCTTTTTACCAGAGTGATGTGCTCAGCGGGGACAGGTGTTGGAAGGCCGTTCCCCTTTTAAGGGCAAGGCGTCTCCCCTTCCCTGACTCACCCGCCTTGCTTTTCGGCCCCCAAGCATGCACCTTGCCTGTTAAAACTGTCCCAGGCACCACCCCTCCTAGGCGGGCAGACCCCCACCCCCTGCCCTTCATGCTTGGGAGGCTGACTCAGCGCTGAAGTCACCCTTGGCTTGGTCCTCAGACAAGCACCTTCTTGCTTGTCCTGCTGGGTTCCCACTAGCGCCCCAGCTCCACCCGGGCTGGCACGTGGGCTGGGACCCTGGACAGGTGGCAGGTGAGCGGAGCCGGCCCCAGGCCCATCTGGCTGCCCTTGGCTTTCGTCTGGTCCCCTGCTGGCTGGAGGCTGACTTTGGGCCAGGCTCTGGTGTGGGTACAAAGATGAGGGTCTTCCCAGTCCCTGCTGGGCCAGGGGAAAGGCACACGTAGAGATTTACGATGCCTGGACTATTGGTGCAAAGCTGCGTGGTGCACCGAGGAGGGAGTGCCTGACTGCCCAGGGGTCCGAGGAGGCTTCCTGGGAAGGTGATGCTTGGAATGAGTCTTGAAGGATGTACTAAAAGCCACCAGGAAAGGGGAAGGGGCACATCGATCAGAGGGAACAGCATGTGCAAAGGGCCAGAGACACATTCAGGGAGCAGGAGCAGGAAGAGATGAGTGGAGGGGGGCCTGGCTGGATGGAAGGGCTTATGCTACACCACAGAGCTCAGGCCGGACACTGGGGGCCACAGATGGGTTTGAAGCCAGAGAGTGACATGGTCAGGTTCAGTTTTTAGGGCAGTGATGCTGGCAGCAGGGCGGGGAGGGTGGACGGAGGGTGGAGACAGGTGGCAGGAAGCCCAGGAGAAGATGTCACAACAGTCCAGGGGAGACAGGGAGAGGCTCTGGACCGGGACAGGGCAGGGGCAGAGAACAGGGTTTAGCGAGCTCAGGCCTCCGGCTGCAAGAGGAAAGGTGCCTCCTCAGCTGACAGTGCCCTTGTCCCGTCTCTGGCCTCAATGCCACTTCTCCGTGCTGTCCCCCTGTAGGTTGGCTCACCCAGCAGTCACTGCTCATTACAGCACACCCCAAAGCATGTTCATGTCTACCCTCTGGTGTGCGTCTCCACCCGCCCTCCTGGGGCTGAGCAGGGAGGTGTAATGTACCCACTGCCTGGATGGGGGCACAGCTCACAGGGGCCCAGTGACTCCCCAGGCTCTGCTGCTTCTAGGGGGGTGGGGGTGGGCTCTAGAGCAGGCCTCACCCTCCCGGCCTGGGGCTCTCCCAGCACCCACATCACAGGTGCCTCTGGTTTGCATGGGGGGACACAAGTCCCATTGCAGTGCAGAAGGGGGCACCCATGTCTGAGTCAGATGGGGGGGTCAGCGCTGGGGTTTCTCACTTCCCACGGTGTGACCTTGGGCAAGGACTTGGCTGCTCTGTGCTTTAGGTTCCTCACCTGTAAGGGGGATATTCTCAATGTGCAGGTGCGAGACTCAACCCAGGTTGACTGCAGCCGGCACACGGTCGATAGACACATTAAATCGCGTATTGCAATTACAAACGAAGCCCCTGCCCTCCTTGCCTGCCCACAGTCACCCGGTGCCTTAGGATGTGCGGGAAAGACTCTGTCTGGCCTCCTGACCTTAAGGCCTTGTCTACCATCCAACCCCCACCTGGGAAGTGAAGGACCCCGTCTCCCAGAGTCTCTGCATGGCGGCTGCCCTCATGCAGGACAAACGTCAGTGTCACCTGCCCCGAAAGGGAAGGGCTCCCTGGCTAGGGGCCGGCTGCTTTGTCACCTCCACCAGGCCCATGTGAAGTGGGCACCTCTTCAATCTGACCGCCCTGTTCCCCTGCCCGGCCCGGGGGTCGCAGCAGGTACGGGGCTGCGCCTCTGCTTCTCCACCCCGTCTGCTACTTCCCGTCCTCGCTGGAAAGCAGTGGCGACGGTATGTAATAAATACATAATAAAATCATCAACAGGAAGCATTTCTGTGTCCACCGTAGGAGCTCTGCCCTGTACCCAGGTCACTAAGGCCCACCGTTCTTTGTCTTTTTGGTCTCTGAATAGGCTGAGCAAGGACTTGGAGGCTGTAACCTTCCACCCTGGAGAGATATGCCTAGGAAGTCATTAGGCTCTTAAGATGCAGTGCTGCCGTCTGTAGGAGCAATGCCCCAGATACATATTCAGTAGCATGGAGCTCAGTCTACATTATACTGTTGAATAAAAGAAGCCAGTTACCAAACAGTATGAGAGTATAACTCTATTTTGGTAAAATATACATGCCCAGAGGGAGTCTACAGAGAAACCCACCAATGTGATGGTAAAGTAGTTATTTCTGGATGGAGGGTTTACAGGTGATCTTTACTTTCTAGTTTTTCTTTCTTTTCTTTTTCTTTTTATTTTTTTGGAGACATGTTCTCGCTCTGTTCCCCAGGCTGGAGTGCAGTGGTGTGATCACAGCTCACCGTAACCTCAAACTCCTGGGCTCAAGTGATCCTCCTGCCTCAGCCTGCCCAGTAGCTGGGACTACAGGTGTGTGCACCACCACACCTGGCTGATTTTTACATTTTTTTGTAAAGACAGAGCCTTCTTGCTGTGTTACCCAGGCTGGTCTCGAACTCCTGGCCTCAAGCGATCCTCCCTCCTCAGTCTCCCAGATTACTAGGATTACAGGCGTGAGCTGCATCACCCAGCCCTTTACTTTCTCACTTACATCTTTCCGGACTGTCTAGAATAGGGGTTGGCAAACTAGGGCCCATGGGCCAAATGCAGCCTGTGGCCTGTTTTTATACAGCCCATGAGCTAAGGGTGGCTTTTACATTTTTAAAGAGTTATAAAAACAAATAAACAAAAACCAGAAGAATATGCTGTAGTGAGCATGGAACCCACGGAACCTAAATTATTTAAGCCCTTTATAGAAAAAATTTGCCAATCCTTGGTCTAGGAGAAACTAGTTAGCATTGGCATGTATTAGCAGTAGCTACAACAATAAAAAACAGCAGGGTTTTTCCTTTTTGGAAGGTAACAAATTTAGCAAGCAGAGGCACCCAGAACCCTTTCTTTCTACCCAACAACACCCTTAGGGGCTGTGTACTATGCTCAGGTCTTCTTCCCTCCCTCCTTCCCTCCCTTCCTCCCTCCATTCTTCCCTTCCTTCCTTCCTTCCTTCTTCCCTCCCTCCCTCCCTGCTTCCTTTCTGTCTCCAGACTTTTCCTGAGCACCTTCTATGTGCCGGAGGGCTCACAGTCTGATGGGGAGACAGACCAGGAACAAGTCACTGTGACCCATCCAAAGTGCCACAGTGTACCTGTTCAAGGGGGAGGGGTCACTGGGGTGGGAGCACTGGCTTTGGGAGTTGGTGAAGGGTGCTCCAGGGAGGACTTGGCTTGAGATCTCCCACAATTACCCGGGAGCCAGGACAGGCCCTTGGAAAGGTGATTAAAAACATCAGGCTACCTAGGCTGGGCCCCAGTGAACAGTGCTTGCAGTGCCCTCAACTCAGGTGACCAGGGGATGGTTTGGTGACCACACACGTGCTTGTTTGAGGACTTTGAGTCAAATGGCAACACAGTGGAAAACAGGAGTGGAACATCGGGCTGGCGGGAGACCGGTGTGGCCAAAGGCGAAATGAAACACGGCTGGGAAAGACATTTCAGGGAAGAGGAGGTGTGTGCAGGGGGATTTGTGGGGGTGAGCCTAGAGTGCCAGCCAGATGGGGGCCCTAGGGGTCCGAGTAGCAATGACAGATGCATAGGCAGCCTCCCGTGGGCCGGTGGGATGGGGCCAGGCTGGAGGCAGGGAGGCTGTTGCAATTGCGCCGGCTCCTGCCCAGCCAGCTTCCTGCAGCCGTGCCCCGCAGGCCCACACCTCCCCGCCATCAACTGGACTGGTTCCCTCCGTCAAACCAGTAGGGGGAATTGGGAAACGACCTGGCAGGGGTGGGAAGCTGAGGGACACCCCTTTCTTCCTCTTAGTCACTGGATCTAACTTTCAGCACATCTTTTGAGCCTTAGTCATGCCTGAGACTGTCATGACTTTGCTAGCACCCAGGACAACTGAGGCAGGCAGCCAGGCAGGCAGGGAGCCACTGACCTCAGGCTGCCTGCCTGCGGCCCATGTCCTGGGTGCTGGGATTTGGGGGAGCAGGCCAGTCCCAGCAGTGGGATTACTCTCCCAGGATTTCCAGGCTGGGGCTTTGACAAAGCAGACTGTGGTTGGACCTTGGGCAAGTCACATCTCTCTGAACCTCAGTATCCCTCTAAAACAGGGATGGACTGAATGCACATACAGCGCTCACAAAGTACACAGCAGGCTTGCAATAAACACCCGTCCCCTCCTTTCCAGGCACATGAGGAAACCATGTGAAGCCAGGCTCTGCCCACCAGGGGTTGCTGATGGAGCCAGGACAAAGCAACACCCTCGAGCCAATTAGACACACTCATGAGCTGAATAACACCGCAAGACTTCGCCCTGCCCTTGGAGACAGCAGTTTACACCCCAAACACCTGTGGCTCCCCGAGGTAATCACACAGGGCTTCTGGACGGTTCCTTGACCACGCCGGGTCCCACTGCAGGGCCTTTGCACAGGTGGTTCTGTCCACCTGGAACACTGTTCTTGCGACCTACCCCCACCCGCCGCCCCACTGAGATCGAATCAGCATCTGGGAGAGGGGGCCCTGCAGCCGCTCTCCGAGTTTAGGGTAGAGAGTCCCAACCCAGTTTTTGCAATGCCCCAGAGAGACTCTATTCCAAGAGTTATCAGGAAACTCTCTAGGCAAGGTTGAATTTGATTCACTTTAATTAAAAAAGAAATGACAGCCACCTGGCACTTGGATGGGCGGGAAGAGGAGGGAGAGAGTGCTAGGCAGTGAAGCCAGCAGTCCGGTGTCCTCACGGCCTGGGCTCCCAGGAGGCTCGCCCCTGCGGGCACCTTGTTTCCCGGGAGGCGTCCCCTCTCCCGGAAGGGGCTGATGGCTCCCTCCCCCGTGTGCCTACAGAACTTGGAACTCGAGTGAAGCCTCGTCACATTGCTTTGCAATGACTGGGTCGGTCACATGCCTTTCTGCCCCACTGGACCGGGCTCTGTCTCCATGGCAGCGCGTCTTCCCGGCCAATCTCGCCCGGAAGGTTGGCGGTTTGTAGCGCACAGATGTCAAGCTAGACGTGAATATAGGTCAGAGCATCCACCCTTGTTCCCACAGTCCTTTCTCCACGACAACTTTCTCGTCCTTTTTCTTTTTTGCCCACTTTACTGTATTGTTCATATTCCGTGAAAGTCACCCATTTTAAGCGCACCGTTCAATGAATTTTCGTAAATGTGTACAGTTACGCAGCCACACTCACGATCAAGTTTTAGCACACTTGCGGCACCCCAGAAGTTCTATCCCTTTGCACTCTGTCTCCAGCCCCAGAGAACCACTGATCTGGTTTCTGCCCTATAGCTTTGCTTTTTCTAGAATTTCATATAAATGACATCAGAGCGTATGTGGTTTTGATATCTGGTTTCCTTCACTTAGTGTTAATAATGATCCTGAGGTTCATCCATGTTGCAGCTCGTATCATAGTTTGTTCCTTTTCGTTACCGAGTAGCGTGTCTCACACTTTGTTCAACATTCTCCTGCGGAAGGAATGCTGGGTTGTATCAGATTTTTGGGTACTAGCAGTCACCCTGCTATGATTATTGGCATACAGATCTTTGCGTGGACTTATGTTTTCAATTCACTTAGGAAGATATTTAGACTAGAATTATTGGATCATAGGATAAAGTGCTTTTTAGAAAGCCCGCCAGGGTGTTTCCCAAAGTGGCTGTACCATGCTGCAGTCCCGCCAGCAACATAGATGCTGCCAATGTGCCTACGTCCTCACCCACACTTGTGGTTGGCAGAGTCAGGAGTTCATCTGTTCGCTCGTCTTAGCCATTCTGAGGGGTGTGTAGTGGCGCGATGCCGTACAGGAACAGCGAGAGCGGACGGCCTTGCCTCGTTCCTGATGTTAGGTAGCAAGCATTTCTTCTTTCACCATTAAATAAGGCGGTAGCTGCAGGCTTTTCACAGATGTTCTTTTTCGAGTTGGGGAAGTTCCCTTCTATCCCTAGCTTGCTGAGAGCTTTTATTGTGAGTGGATGTTGCATTTTGTTGAATGCCTTTTCTGCACCTAATGAGAGGATTATACGATTTTCCCCCTTTGTCTGATAATACGGTGTAATACAAGAATTGATTTTTGGATGTCTCGCCAACCTTGTGTTGCTGGGATGAAATAATTTATCCTCTGTGGACAGTGCTGGGTTTGATTTCCTATTTGCTGAAGATTTTTGTACTCATGTTCATGAGGAATATTGATCTGTAGTTTTCTTTCTTGTGATTTCTTTATCTGACTTTGGTATCGGGATAATACTAGCCTCATAAAGTGAATGGGGAAATGCTTCCTCCTCCTATACTTCTGAGTTTCTGTACAATTAGGAATATTTCTTCCTTAAATATTTGATAGGATTCACCAGTGAAGCCATCTGGGCTTGGCCTTTTCTTTACGGAAAAGCTTTAAATTGCCATTTCTATTTCTTTACTTGATATAGGAATATTTAGACCTTCTATGTCTTCTTGGGTCAGTTTTGGCAATTTTTATTTTTTGAGATATTTGCCCATTTCCTCTATGCTTTCAAATTTGTTAGCATAAAGTTGCTCATAATATTTTCTTGTTGTCTTTCTTATTCTCTTATTTATATTTATTTTGTAAGAGCATTATGGGTACAATTTTATAAGATTTGACATACATACGTACATTCACCTGTGAAACCATCACTGCATCAAGATAATGAATAAATTCATTGCCTCAAAAGTTTGTGCCCATTGTATATTTCATTATAGTCTTCATTTCTGAAAATTCTCTACTTAACATGTTAAATCTTTCCTCCAGTTTTCAAACATCTGGAATACAGTTATACGGTTTTTAGATTTCAATATATTTAGGAATACAAGTGGTTTCTGGTTCCACGGATGAATCGCATAGTGGTGAATCCTGGGGCTTTAGTGCGCCCATCACCTGAACAGTGTACATTGTGCCCAGCGGGTAAATTTTCATCCCCCACCCTGCTCCCATCCCCCCTGAGTCTCCAGTGTCCATTGCACCACGCTGCACGTCCCTGCATACCCATAGGTTAGCTCTCACTTACAAGCGAGAACATGGGGTATTTGGTTTTCTGTTCCTGAGTTACTTCACTTAGGATAGTTGTATGTTTTAATGTCATTATTTGCTAATCTTAACATCTATGCCAATGCTGGCTCCATTTCAATGGATTGATTTTTCTCCTTATCGTGGGTGGTATCTTCCTGCATTTTTCATGTCTAGTAATTTTTGACTTGTGAATTTTACCTTGATGGATGCTAAGTATTCTGTATTCCTATAGGTATTCTGGAGGTTCCTCCTACCCCCACCCCTGGGACACAGTTAAGCTACCTGGAAACAGTTTGATCCTTTTAGGTCTTGCCTTCGAGGTTTGTAAAATGGAACCAGAGTAGCGTTACTCCCAAGTCAAAACCTTTCCGAACACTCTACACGATGCCCTACGAAGTGTGAGGCTTTCCAGTTGGGCCGGTGCAAACAGGCACCTTTCCCAGCCTGTGTGATCTCTGGTTAGTTTCCGCTAATCCGTTAGCATGGTTCTTCCCGGGGTCTTAGGTAGTTTTCTCTCACTCATGCACCAGTTAATACTCCCATGCACATTTTATGGGGACCCTCTGCAGAATTCTGGGGTTCTTTGGGCGGCTCTCTCCTCTTTAGTACTTTACCCTGTAAGTCTAGCCACCTTAGTTTCCCTGGAGTCTCAGCTCTGTTTTCTCAACTCATGGGGCTGCTGTGCTCTACCTGGGTTCCCCCTTCCCAGAGCTGCAGCCAGGAAACTCATTCAACGCCATGAGCTGGAGTAATTGCAGGGCTCACTGCATTTGTTAATATTTTTCAGGGATCAGGGATAGTTGCCTACTATCCAATGTCTTCAAAGCTTTTGTTTCAAATATTTTGTCTGCAATTTCAGTTGTTTCAAGTAGGAAAGTAAGTCCGGTTCCTGTTATTTCATTTTGGTGTGAGCGGAAGTCATTCTGATCGTCCTTTTAATATCTGTAGGATCCATAGTGATGTCCCTATTTCATCCCTGATATTGGTAACTTGTGACTGCTTTCTCTTTGTTTTTGATCATTCTAGCTAAAGGTTGATCAATCTTATTGATCTTTACAAAGAATGAGCTGTTGGTTTCATTGATATTTTTAATTATTTGTTTTCTACTTTATTAGTTTCTGTTCATCTCTTTATTACTTCCTTTTTTATACTTCAGGTTTAATTTGCTCTCCTTTTTCTAGCTTCTTAAGGTGAAAGCTTAGATTTTTATTTTTATACCTTTCTTCTTTTTTAGGATAAGGATTTAAAGATATAAATTTCTCTCTAAGCCCTGCTGTAACTAAATCCTGCAAATTTTGATATATTTTGTTTTCAGGTCAACATATTTTTCTAATTTCCCTTGTGATTTCTTTGGATCATGAGTTATTTAAAAGTATATCGTTTAATTTTTAACATATTTGGGGGATTTTCCATATGTCTTTTTGGTTATGTACACTTTAAAAGAATCATATTCTGCTTTTGTTGATTTTTATTTTCTGGATTTTTGTAAATGTCAATTAGATCAAGTTTCATGATGGTGTTGTTCAAGTGTTTTGGACCCTTCCTAATTTTCTCACTACTTTTTCTATCAATTACTAAGAGAGGATACTGAAATCTTTATGTATTTTTGAGCATTGTTATCACATATATACACGCACACATTTATAATCGCTATATCTTTATGCCACGTTGACCCTTTTATCATTATGAAACAAATGTTCCTCTTTGTCTACAGACATACTCCTTGTCCTAAAGTCTATTAATATTTTGCTTGTATTAATGTGGCCAATCTGGCTCTCTCATGCTGCTATTTTCATGATATATCCTCTTACTTTTTTATAGACAGAAAATGGGTGAGTCCTGCGTTCTAATTCAGTCTGAAGTATCGCTATACTTTTTTTTTTTTTTTGAGACAGAGTCTCACTCTGCTGCCCGGGCTAGAGTGCCGTGGCGTCAGCCTAGCTCACAGCAACCTCAAACTCCTGGGCTAAAGCTATCCTACTGCCTCAGCCTCCCGAGTAGCTGGGACTAAGGGGATGTGCCACCATGCCCGGCTAATTTTTTCTATATATTTTTAGGTGGCCAATTAATTTCTTTCTATTTATAGTAGAGACGAGGTCTCGCTCTTGCTCAGGCTGGTCTTGAACTCCTGACCTTGAGCCTGCCTCGGCCTCCCAGAGTGCTAGGATTACAGGCGTGGGCCACCACGCCCGGCCTATCGCTATACTTTGATGGGAGGTTTAGTTCATTTCCATTTAACGTAATTATTGGCATGGTTAAAGTTGATCTGCAATTTTCTATTTGTTTTCTACTTGTCTTATCTCTTTGTTGTTCCTCTAGTCCTTCTGTCCTGCCTTCTTTTGCATTCAACACGTATTTTTAAGTATATCACTTACATTCTCTTTTTTTGATATTTTTTGTGGGTTTTCAGTGGTTGCTCTAGGAATTACGATGTGCATCTTTACTGCATCACGCTCTGTTTCATGTTAGCAATGACTGACTTCCACCAACTCTCCACCAGCAGCTTCCCACCTTCCTTTGTGCTACTATTCTCATACATATGACATCTACATACGTGATAAACCCAGCGATACAGTGTTATAATGTTTGCTTTAAAAAGTTGTATGTCTTTTAAAGAAATTAAGAAAACCAAAGAAAAAGTATATCACATGTTTACCAATTCCAGTGTTCTTCACTCCTACCTGTGGGGCTGGAATATACCATCAGATATTTCCTTTTAGCTTAAAGTTTTTATTCAGTTTTCTTGTAGCTTCTATTGTAATTTGGATCTGCCAGCAACACATTTTTCTCAGTTTTTATTTATTTAGAAATGTCTTTATCTTTATCTTGAAGGATAGTTGTACTGTGTAGAGAATTTTTTATTAAAAAGATTTTTCTTTCAGGCTGGTCGTGGTGGCTCACACCTGTAATCCTAGTACTCTAGGAGACCTAGGCAGGAGGATCACTTGAGCTCAGGAGTTTGAGACCAGCCTGAGCAAAAGCAAGACCCTGCCTCTACTAAAAATAGAAAAAATTAGCCAGCATGGTGGTGCATACCTCTAGGCCCAGCTACTTGGGAGGCTGAGGCAGGAGGATCACTTGAGCCCAGGAGTTTGAGGTTGTTGTGAGCTAGGATGACACCATGACACTCTAGCCCAGGCAACAGAATGAGTGTGATTCTTTGTGTTTAGCTTCTTGGATCTATTAGTCAGTGTTTCTCACCAAAATTGGAAAGATTTGACCTTTATGCTTCAAATTCTTTCCCACCCACTTCTCTTTATTCTCTCCTTCTGGGGCTGTGATTATACGTATATTGGAACGCTGGATATTGTCCGTCAGATTTCTGAAACTCTCTTCTATTTTCTTCTATTTCTTTTTCTCTCTGTTTTTCAGTTTGAAGAATATCTGCTGATTAATCTTCAAGTTGACTATTTATTTCTTCTGCTGTCTCACATCTATCAAGCCCATCTGGTGGATTTTTTTTTTAAAAAATTCAGTTATTGTACTTTTTAATGCTAGAATTTCTATTTGATTTTTAAATAATTTTCATTTCTCTGTTGAGAATTTCCTGTTATTCATTCACTTCTAGTAAATTTTCCTTTTAATTCTTTGAGCATATTTATAATAGCTTCTTTGGAGTTTTGGTCATCTATATTAAACATCTGGGCCCGCTCAGAGTCAGTTTCTATTGACTGCTTTTATTTTTCCTGGTATGGATCACACTTTCCTGTCTCTTTGTATGTATAGTAGTTTTTGGTTGAAAACTAGACATTGCAGGTTGTACATTGTCTCAACCCTGGATTGTTTCATTTTTCTGAGGTTGATGGTATTTCGGTGTTAGCAGGCAATGAAGTTGCCTGAACTCAGATGGCCAGCTCTGTGCCTTCTACAGTGGGAAGCTGCTGATGTCTCTGCTCGTTTTTATTTTTCTTATTTCAACTTGGCTCCCTAGGGGCCTTCCCTGTGTCTGAATCATCTGGGGCCAGCGCCATTGGGCAGAGGGTATGCTCAGACAACTCAAGCCAATAAGGATTAGACCCTTTACCACCTGAACTCCAGGTGAGTTGAGGAACTCATTCAAAGGTTCTAGTTTCAGTAAAGATAAGAAGCAGAGGGAGGAAGTTTTCAAGTGTCTTTGACTTTCAATTTTCTCTGGGATCTCTGGGATCTCCCACATTTATGCTTCGTTTAGCAGTCAGCTGAAGACGTGTGAAGAGTGTATTGTCTTAGCCCTTCTGTGGCTCTCTCAGCTTCAACATCTCCCTGTTAAATATGCCACCTTTGAACTGAGTCCCCGCGAGGCCAGTGAAGCTGTAAGTTTTTACTGCCCTTACTGGGAGAAATAAGAGCACCTCCAGGTATAAAGGCCAAAAGTTTCCTGTTCCTACCCTGGTAGCCGTTTTTTCCCTGAGTAAAGACTTAGCACACTATTCCCTGTCTTTGGTCATTTTCCAGTGCTCTGAAATAGTCATTTTCAAAATAATTTTGTACAGTTTTATGCTCGGGGACAAAAGTGTGAAACTTTTTCTCTGTGGAGGAGAATCGCTTAATGCTGACATGAAAGGAAATCTTGCCCTTTGTGCTTTTTTTCAGGGTTTTATTTTATTATATAATGAAAACATGTTCATCATAAACACTTAGAAAATAAGATCACTTTCTCAAATCACTTGTAATCTATTGCTTGGAGATAATTACTGTGAGCATTGTAAATATATCCTTTTACACCTTCTTAAACATATACATTTAAGAAATACAAAAATGAAACCATTTGGTATACACTTTTTTTACGTTGAGATAAAATATACATAATACAAAATTTACCATTTTAGCCATTTGAAGTTTACAGCTCCGTGGCATTAAGTACATTCATATTGTTGTCCAACCATCACCACCGTTTTGAGCACTTTTTCATCTTCCCCCACTGAAACTCTATACCTGTTAAACGCTAAGACCCCATTCCCCTCCCCACCAAGCCCCTGGCAGCCACCCTGCTACTTTCTGGCTCTATCAATCTGACTACTCTGGGTATTTCATATACGTGAAATCACGTAGTATTCTGTGGCTGACTTATTTCTCTTAGCACAATGCCCTCAAGGTTCATCCGTGCTGTAACACGTTTCAGAATTTCTTTCCCTTTTAAGCCTGAATAATATTCCATTGTACAGACCATACCACGTTTTGTTTATTCCTTCATCTCGGGTTGTTTCGCACTTGGATTGTTTCCACCTTTTTGCGATTATGAATAACGCTGCTATGAACATGAACGAACAAATATCTGTTTCAGTTCCTTTGAGCGTACGCCCATAAGTGGGATTGCTGGAATACACGGTAATTCTGTGTTGAATGTTTTGAAGAATCGTCGAATCGTTTTCCGCAGCAGCTGCACCAGCAAGGCGCAAGGGTTCTGGTTTCTCCACATCCTCACCAGCACTCGTGATTTTTTTATTTTTTGATGATAGGCATCCGAATAGGTGTGAAGAAGTATCTCACTGTGGTTTTGATTTGCGTGATTAATGATATTGAGCGTCTTTTCATGCGCTTATTGGCCATTTGAATATCTTCTTTGCAGAAATGTCTATTTCAGCCCTTTGCCCATTTCTTAATCGATTACTTGGTTTTTCACTGTTGAGGTCTGGTTCTTTGTACATCCTGGATATTAATCCCTTGTCCCATGTATGATTTGCAAACATTTTCTCCCATTCCACGCATTGCCTTTTCACCCCATTGCTAGTGTGCTTTGGTGCACAAGTTTTCTTATTTTGGTAAAGTCCCATTTATCTATTTTTTCTTTTGTTGTCCATGTTTTTGGTGTCACATCCAAAAACCCATTGCCAAATCCAATGTCATAAAGCTTTTCTCCTGTGTTTTCTTCTAGGAACTTCATAGTTCCAGTCATGCCTCTAGCTGTGGCTGGGTCTGAATTCTGGCTGTGCCACTACCCAGCTAGACTAATTTAGGCAACTGCCTTACCCTCCCTTCATGAAGTAATGGGGGTCACAATACTTGACTGATGTAGTTATCGAGGTAGCTCAGAGATCAGCACAAAACAGGCACTCAGCAAATCCCTCTCCTTCTCCCTCTCCTCCTTCGCATGCCTGAAACTAGAACCCAGGATCTTTCTTAATATGGTGTTTCTATTATTACAAACAGAAGCATGAGACACTTTCTAATTCCACAGTCTTGCTTAAAGGGAAAGAAACAAAATCCCCTTTACTTAATGTCTATACGAATTACAACATTGTATTATATTAATTTATATTTTCTGTAATATAAAATTATAATTTATATTAATTATTTGCCATGCACTGTTCTAAGCACTTTATGAATGTTAGCCCACTTAGCACCTTCTAGTGGCTGAGAAAGTGAGAAATTAGCTTGGACTAGGCAAGTCCCAGTCTGGCCAGCCATTGGTCAGTCTGGAATGACCGGCGGGGATAATGCCAGCTACAAGGTTACCAGGAAACAATATTTCTCCTGCAGACATGCTGCAGCTATAAAATGTCATAATAAGTCACTTCTTTGAGTGACGACTGCTTTCTTCCTCACTAAGAAAACTCATTCTCTAAAATCAGACGACCAGAAACACTGCTGTTTGAAATGTTGCCAGTAGGAATTTTGGAGAGAGGTGGAATGTGGGGATGAAACATCCTGCTCCTGCCCTGAGGATCTCAGTGGCTTTGACGGAGAAACAGCCCCGACTTCCAGCCCAGGTGCGGAGGGTTGGATAAGGCTTTCTGGACACAGCACTCCGCACCTACCTTACTTTTGTAGTTCCCACGGAAACGGGCCTCTGGGTCCACCCTGCAGGACAGACTTGACATTGATCCCCTTACACTTAGCTCTGCTTTGCTCTGAGCTTAGGAAAACACTGTTTCATTGAAGTTTTACCTGAATTCCACCCTTCTCCCAAATTCTAGAATAACACTACCTTTTCCTCGGTGTGGTTCTCCGGTGTGTCGTCTCCCTCACTGTGACGAGTCGACGGATCTGACTCTGTCAGGCTTGTTCTCGGTGGTCTTAGGTTCACTGGGCTAGGACAGGGCTTTTATTCAAGGCTGCCCTCAATCAACCTGAGCTGCATGTCACCCCTGGTCCAGGGCTCCTCAAACTTGAGTTTGCATGAGAAGCCCCTGGAGAGCTTGGGCAAGCACAGACTGCTGGGCTCCGCTTCGTGGGTTTTTCATTCAGTCCGTCTGGGGTGGAACCTTAGAAGCTGTATTTCTGGCAAATTCCCAGGTGATGCTGATGCTGCTGCTTCCAGGGAACACACTTTGGGAACACCACCCTAACAAACCCGCATCACCTTAACATGATAGAGTCGTAAGGAGTAAATGACAGGTGTGTGAAGAACTCAGCATAGCACTTAGCATATACTAAGTACTTGCGAATGTAAGCTGTTACTATTATTGTTAAGTGCACAACTCAGATTCTCCAACAATCCACTCGTCCATCTGGTCTTTCTTCAAAGTCATTCTTGTGGTCCTTTGAGAACTTCCAGTCTCAAAGGACATAAAGTCTAGGGGGGAAGACGAGACAGACAACCAATTAATTACACCCCAAGGCAGAATGAAATAAGCTCCTTGCACAGATGTTGTCAAAAGCACACATTTGGAGCCATATTATAAATATGTAATTTTTGTGTATTTGCCCTACTGAGTATTTTAATCACCAACGTTTCAACATGTCATTATCAGGAGACCACCCAAGCCAGAACTACTAGGCATGTCTATGCTGAATTTTGTTTACCCGTTCTGTTGGTGGACATTTAATTTCTCCCACTTGCTGTAAATCGTTACAAATAACTCTCCTCTGAAGATCCTTGCATCTAAACTGTCTGTCAGACCCACAGATGACTTCTTTAGGAAAGAGGACCAAAATGGGGAGATGACTGGGCCAAAGGGCACGAACTCATAAAAGTCTCTGGATAGCTGTCATCAAATTTCTTTGCATCTTGGAACAGAAAGGTTGCTGGCGAAAGCTTCCAGATGGCAACATCTAGCTCCTTTTAGTAGATTTCACAGATTCTAGGCCCCGGGCACAGAGCAGGGGGTCTCCGCAAGAGGCTGGGAGCGTGCTGCCTGCGGGTCTTTGCTTCATGGCATCCTGCTGCGAGCAGATTCACACGGAGACCCAAGCGCTCCCCTTCTTCCGGGTCAGAGGGTAGTCTCGGGCAGTGGGTGCTGTTCACTGAAGGCCTGATTTTTTCGGCTTCCTCTCATCTGTCCCTAATGGTGCGTGAATTGTTTTATGAGCTTCCAGTGAAGGGTGAGTCAGTCATTTCCTGGTGGCCGTTACTGAACCCAAAGCTTGGCTGACGTTGGACTAAACTGAGGCAGGCTATAACCGAGCGTGACGTGGCTAAGTCTGTGGTCAGTCCTCATGTCAAAATAAACCACTTTTCGGGTGAAGGGAGTAGCCACCTCCACCACCATCGCCCATGGCAAACCAGCCTTACCTGTGTGTAGAGCTTGCCCTGGGGGCACTTGGCGAGTGTGCCCTGCCCTGAGCCTCCACCTGTTCAGTCCTGCCCTTGCCTCGTGCAGTCCCACCCAAGAAACCCTCCTTGATGCCCCCAGCCCAAATTAATGTCCCCATCGCTGAGAGCCGCACTGAGGGCTGAGTTCTTCATCTACCTCATCTCACTCAATACCCCCACAGCCCTGCCAACATCCTGTGGGCCCATTTCACAGCCGAGAAGACTGAGACTCTGAGCAGAGAAGGAACTTGCCCAAATGAGAATGCAACAGAGCCGGGGTTGGAAGTCAGGTCACCTGTCTCCACAGGCTGATTGACTGTCCCGTGTCAGTCCCCAGGGCTCATCTGTGGCTCATGTGTTTGGCCCAGAATCTTTTCTCATTTGGAGCCCTTGGACGTGCATGTGTGCTTGTCTTGTTTAATTATTATCTAAAACCTTGCAGGCCCCACTCGCCGTTCTCTGGGTAGCCCAGGCACAGAGATGGGCACAGAGCAGGTGCCAGAGATGCTTGAGGATCCCCCTTTTGCTTTTCCTTTTCCTTCCTTCCTTCCTCCATCCCTCTGTTCCCAGAAGGAATAATCTTGAATGACTACGTTTGTTGCAAGAAAATCTACTGAGGAAGGGAAACATCGTCATTTCCACCCTTGTAGCTCAATCTTTTATAGAGACCTGAATTATCTAAATCACCCGTCCCCTAAACCCACTGTGATCTTTTAAAAAATGCAATAAAAATTCTAGGTAGTTCAATATTTAATGTTCTTAAAAGTTGATGTAGCAATTTAAGCTGCAACATGATACACCAGGACTTCCATGCAACAGGCAGCATTCTCTGCCCTCCCTTATTTTTTCTTGCCTTACATATTTTCCAAGTGGCCTCCCTGTGCCAAACACTGGACTGGTGATACAATGGGCTCAGTAGACAGCCACGGCTTTCTTGGTGCCCACTCCTGGGTGAGGATGACAGAGGACCACTATTTGAGGACTGCCCAATAGGAGGTTATTATTCAGCATATTCTTTCTAAGATCTGGGACCTGCTTTTTCTTCTGCTTCCCAAATAAAGGGTGGGAGCCACTGCCAGTGTGTGATTCAGTCTTTGGTAGCTTCTCCCACCAACCTGGTGGCCCCACGGATGCTGGGTCCTGGGAGAGCATGTGCTGGGTATAGCTGGACTCAGCCTGGCCTCCCATGGAAGTCTGTGGCTCTGTGCACTGGGCTAACGTTTTCTGTCACCAAACCGTGATCGTGTTTTTTCAAATCACAGAAAAATAAAACTAATGGATAGAATATTTTCAGTTAACAGTTTTCCGGTACTTACTGCCTTTTGTCCACACCGTAACTGAGTATATGACAGTGTCTGATTTGGCCCCAAATCAAGTTTAATCCATTGATATTTCATAATATCCCCTGCAAAGCCACCTGATCACACTGGAGGACTGCTGGCCCAGACAGTCAGAGCCGGAGACTACCCTCCAGGCTGCGAGCTCAGTGCCCATTCCCACCCTCCGGCCGGGGGAGCCTTGTTGTGACCACCCTTCCCTGCGCCTCTTACTGCTGTGCCCCACCGGGCAGGCTGACCTTCTCCAGGGCCCAGGACAAGCCACGGTTCCGCAGGGACCGTGCCCACTGCTTCTCTCTGCCTGGTCGTCTTTCTCATCTCCCGCTTGGTGGCCACTCCTCCCGGAAGTCTTCCCTGTCCCACCCCTGCCCACCCAGATCGGCCCAGCCCCCCACTGCAGGCTCTCACGGCACCAGATAGTCAACACTAATCGCGGCTGTGTTATAATATTCACTTACGAGACCATTTGGTCCACGCCTGCCTTCCCCATTAGAACGTGAGTGTTCCAAGGACAGGGGGTGGGTATCATGTGTTTGCGTGTGCATGCGTGTGTATATGTTATGTATGTGTATATGCATGTGTATGCGTGTGTGTGTGTGTTTCCTTGCTATAATTTCCATCGTGCCAGCACGGTGCACACTGAACACTCAACAACTATCTGCTGACTGAATGAGTGTGTAGCGCTGCGCATTCCTTTAGAATCCTTTCGGTAGCAGTGACTGTGTGTATCAAACGGGGAAGCCGAGGCCCAGAGCTGTGACTGGCATCAGTCGAGTCCCCACAGCCAGAGCCGAGGCCTCCGACTCAGCCCAGTGACCTTTGCGCCACTCCGGGCTGCCAGCTCCCCTCGGGTTTGGCGGGTTAAACAGAAGCTACAGTTCAAAGGAAAGTTACCGCAAGGCCTGGTGTTGACCAGGCGATGACTTCACCTCCCTGGCAGTGAAAGGCTTCACAGAAAAGAGCCGAAAAGAAAATACCTTCGCAGTGAATGAGCTGGGCTGGCCTGGCTCGGGCTGACTCACCAAGAAGTTTTCACTTTATAAGGACGTTACTGGGGCTTCCCTGGGCGTGGCTTTTGCCCCGTGTCCAGGTCTGGGAGAGGGGAAGTGGGTGGACACGGGCTGTGGGGCTCGCAGCCCCGCGGGAAGCTCTGCCAGCCGTTGGGCATCCGGGAGCGCCCCCCACTCCTTGAGGGTGTTTCCTCTGCTGCACAGCCCGTGTCCCCCGCCACCCAGCCTGTGCGTATGGACTAGCACCCACCCAAATGTCAGTGGGTCTGGCTGCCGGCTACTCCTCCGAACGTCTGGCCCCTGCAAAAGCTAACCCGGTTAGGCCTGGGAGTCGAGTGTGTCTTCCGAGGCCCAGGTGCTCCCAACCCCAGCTGCATGCCCCACCCGCCCCTGCCTTTGCATACTTTCTTTGTGCCACCCTCTCTCCTTCTATGTCGTTTGCCCTCCCCTTCTTTGTCGTTGCACTGAGGGGGCCTGGCTGCAGTGGCCAGACTCCTCCGTAGAAAAGTGGAGATTCGCTCCAAGAGGCTGTTTCCCGAAGCTCCTGCATCTCCCTGGGCCCGTGGAGCTGCTGGGCTCTCTGCAGATTCGGGGCAAAGGTTCTTTGGGCAGCACCGCCTGTTCCCTGCCTGGGTCTTCCAGGAGCCACCTCCTCCCAGGGCACACACACCGATACCCGCTGCCCAATCCCACTTTCCCTCCTCTTCTTCCAAGAAACCCAAGCCCTGCGAGTAGCTCACGCGAATCCGTGCCCTGTACTGCCTGCCCTGGCCCAGCAGCCCACCAGACAGCCCTGGGCTGAGTTTGCTTCCCAGCAGCGAGACTGTGGCGGCCCCGGCCGCTTCCACGCAGCCAAGTGCTGCTCACAAACACCCTGGGAGGTCAGATTATGACCCACCCCTTTCAGAGGTGGAGAAGCCGAGGCTCAGAGAGGCGAAGGAATCTGCCAAGGTCTCACAGCCGGAGGGACAGGGATGGCACGGGACCGGGCCTCTCTGATCCCACTCTCCTGCGCCCATTCCCTTGCGACCCCAGCCTGCACAGAGGTTCACATGCAGGGTCAGGGGTCGGGACAAAGGCCTGAGATGAGAACCTTGGGAATGCAGGAAGGGGCCTGGAGGTGATCTCAGGAATTCTTACTACCTGCTGGGGCAAGCGATGGAAATAGTTGGGGGGTGACATCACACATCGTAGCCGATTGCCACCAACACACGTGTTTGTGCTCCGTCAGGATTGGGTGATGATTAAGCTGAGGACTGAGGGTTAGGAAGAAAGCGTGGATTGTGCCCAAGGCCACCGGCTCGCTCAGGGGGAAGAGAGGACAAGCATGAGCTGACCAGTGACCCAGCTGTCCCCTGAGCGCCCGTGCTCATCGCTGTGCAAAGGCGCTGTCTGTCCTTAGCTGAAGTCTGCTCCAAGGGTGGGCAGCGGAGCCCCTGCCCTGCGGAACATGCCTGCCCCACCCCAGCCAGGCTTTGGGGCGAGGAGGGGGGCTGTGCCAGGGTCCCTGGGAGACAAGTTTTGTGAGAGCCTCAGACCTTAAACCCCTTGTCACTGCGGGAAACCAGAGACCTGGCTGAGATAACGGGGTTATCACAGTAAACAGACTCCTCCCAGGCTGAAGAGGGAAAAGGAACAGGCCCTGTTTGTCCTCGCCTGGCAGGACACCCGGCAGCATTCTGCCTCCCAGGGGCTTGGCTGCAGAGAGCGGGGCTGACCCGACTTCAGAGCGGCCCTCGGTGCCCTCCCGCCTCCAGCCCGCTTCCCACCCCATTGGCTTCTCTGTTTATTTCGTCTCTCACGGTTATTTACCCGCGGGCGCAGCGGGGCGCACAGAAAAGGGCACAGGAACCCGCATCGGATCCGGGCTTGGAGCCGGGACTCAATCCTGCCAGTGGGCTGCTCACCTCCAGGGTGACCAACTGTCCCGGTTTACCTGGGACTTGGGGGGGGGTTCCTCAGACAGGGGACCTTCCGTTTCAAAACTGGGACAGGTGCCAAGAAAATTGGGACAAGTTGGTCATTGTATTTACCTCTCTGAGCCTCGATTTGCTCATCTCCAAAACGAGGTTGGTTATTATCCGTTGGAGGATTAAATGGGATAATGCAAGGAAGCATCTAGTACGTGGGAGTCTTCAGTGATGGTTTCGGTTATTTATTTCTCTGCCCAGAGGAAATTGCAGGGCTCACCCTCGAATTTCTCACCTCCGCATTCCCAGGATCTTTTCAAATCAACACAGAAGCAGATCTGGGGTAGCGTCTACATTTGAGGAATCATTAAGCCCATCTGTTGTGCTTTTGCCCAAAATGCCTTTTGATTGACAAGGCTCAATGAACAGAGGCAGGTCAGTAAAGGGAGAAAGATTGAAAACCAGGAGGCTGGGCCCACTCTCTGCCACTAACTTGCTGTGTGACCTTGGGGAAGTTGCTTTGCCTCTCTGGGCCTCAGTTTTCCCATCTACAAAATGGAGGGTTGGTCTGTAAGTGCATCTTCCAGCTCTAACACCCGGTAATCCTACAGTACTGGCGCTCATTACCCTGTGAGCTATTATGGAGGAATTATTGAGGATGGGAAGGTTTGGTTGGTGCTAGTACAGGGGTGAGGAAGGAGGAGGAAACAAACATCCAGCATCTCCATAAGCAGCAACCAAAATTTGAAAAATGGCACCAGATGGAAAACGACAAGGGCGTGTTAAAGACAGAGCAGTCGGTTGATGTCTGCTGAGCAGCCTGGGCACAGCCTCATCATGCAAGGCCACTGGGCATTCATTCACTCATTCCTTTGCTCATTCATTTGTTCCTTCCTTCCTCTATTTGTTCATTCATTCATTCATTCATTCTTTGGCTGAGCGGCATCGTAGCACAGTGATTGATAGCGTGGACTCTGAAGCTGATTTGCCTGGATTCAAATCCCAACTCTGCCACTTAGTTATTTCCCGTGTGTAAAGTGGGGGCAACAAAGGTACCCGCCTTTAACGTACATAAAGGACTTACAGCAGCGCCTGGCATTTTCAACGTGCTCTGTACATGTTTGCCATTATTTTTGGGTTTTGCTTGTCTGTATTGAATGTTTTCAGACATGACATATGTACCATGGTGTGAGTTTTAAGACATGAGAAACAAAGCTGAGACTCCCTGGGCGAGCGGGGTGGGCATGGCGGGAGCAGGACACAGCCGGAGGGCTGGGTGAGTTAGCAGGAGGGGAGGGCAGAGAGGAAGGCTGGAGAGGTCCAGGAGAGAGAACGACCGACAGCCCAGGGTTTGGTGACTGATTAACCGTGGGGATGAAGCAGAGGCAGGAGTTGAGGGTACCTGCAAGTTTCTGGGTGATGCCATTAACGAAGACCAAGGGAGAAACAACGTAGTTTTGAGAAGGAAGGTTGGCGCTGGGAGCTCTGGGGGGCTGGGAACATGCTGTTGCCGTTGTTTTTGACATACTGAGGTGCCGGTGGGGCACCCATGGCGAGGTGCAGCAGCAGGATTTATCCCAGGAGCTCCGGGAGCTGCCTACCTGCAGGCCTGCTTCTTGACTCAGGCCACTGTTAGCAGCTTCCTCCCTTTGAAAAGTCCCCCAGACCTCCAGTGACATACTCCACTGTCCCAGAAGTCCCTTCTGATTCATGGCCTGGTTTGAAAGGAGTTAGGTCTTAAGACACACACGCTGCAGTAAGCCATTGCCACCGCTCTCTTCGGCAGCAAAAATGACTCCCTCGCATTTTGTAGAAAGTTTATCTTCTCTATCTTTTAGCGAAAAGAATGTGTGCATTCCTTTATTATTATTTTTTTCTTCTCTGGAATCCTTGTAGTGATTTTAATCTTTTAAATGTACCGAGACTTGTTTTATGGCCTAGCCGTTGGTGTATCTTTGCGAGTGTTCTGTGTTGCTGGGTGGGGTGTTCTATAAACGTCACACAGGTCAGGTTGGTTGACAGTGCTCCAGTCTTCCATGTCCTTGCATACTTTCTGCCCACCTGTTCTGCTAATTAGAGTGCTGAGATTTCCAGCTCTAAGCATGGACTTGTCTGTTTCCCTTTTCAGGTGGGTCAGTTTCTGCTTCAAGGACTGTGAAGCTCTGTTAGTAGGAACATACCTATTTACTAGTGTTATTGCCTCTTGATCAATTGATCCCTTTCTCATTAATAAATCTCCTTTTAATCTCTGATAATAACTCTTGTTCTGAAGTCTTCCCTGTTGATGTCTTTATAGCTACTCCAGTTTCTTAGGATTAGTATTTTCCTAGTATATGTTTTTCCATGTTTTTAGATTTAGCTTATCTGTGTCTTTATATTTAAAGTGGGTTTCTTGCAGACAGCATAAACAGGTCTCGGGGTTTTTTAAAAATCCAGTCTGACAATCTCTGCCTTTAAATGGGACTGTTTCGATAATTTGCTTTTAACGTAATTATTGATTGGTTGGGCTTAAATCTTCCATCTTGCGGCCGGGCGCGGTGGCTCATGCCTGTAATCTTAGCATTTTGGGAGGCCAAGGCGGGAGGATCGCTCAAGGTCAGGAGTTCGGAACCAGCCTGAGCAAGAGCGAGACCCCGTCTCTACTAAAAATAGAGGGAAATTAATTGGCCAACTAAAAATATATAGAAAAAATTAGCCGGGCATGGTGGCACATGCCTGTAGTCCCAGGTCCTCGGGAGGCTGAGGCAGGAGGATCGCTTGAGCCCAGGAGTTTGAGGTTGCTGTGAGCCAGGCTGACACCATGGCATTCTAGCCCTGGCAACACAGTGAGACTCTGTCTCACAAAAAAAAAAAAAAAAAAAAATCTTCCATCTTGCTGTTTGCTTTCTACTTATCCCATCTCTTCTGTGTTCCTTAATTTCTCTTTGCCTTTCTTCTTTGGGATTAATTATTTTTAAAAATTATTCCATTTTATTTAATATTTTCACTGGGTTTTTTTTAGTGGTTGCTTTAGAGTTAATAATATGTGCCTTTAACTTATCACACTTATTCCTCAACTTTACGTACTTGCTAGGGCTCAGTCAGAAAAACAAAACTACTGAGAGTGATACAAAATAAGGGACGTGCTATAGGAATTTGACCTACAATGATATGAAGTTGGTGAATCCGTCTGTAAAAGGCTACTTTTTGTGTGTCTGGTGCTAACGTACCGACAGGGCAGGGGAGGCAAGAGATGGGAAGGCGAGATGGACTTAAAGTGGGGAGAGAATAGGAAGAGCTGGAGCAAACTAGAACACATGTGTTGTCTCTCACGTCCTCTGCAATGCCAACTCCAGTGACGGGGTGATCTGTAGGAGAAGCTGGGCCTTCATCAGGAAGTCAGAGGTCAGAGACACCAAAGGATGATCCAGCAGGAGCCGGAGGAGCTGTGGGCCCAGCTGCTGCCTCGTGACAACGAGGTGACCCAGCAGTTAAGTGATAGTGTGGGAGCTGCAGCAGCACCTGCTGTCCCCAGAGTTCTGAGTACCAAAATTAAAAAAAAAAGAAAAAGGCAAGCAGCAACTGCTTTACCCCACCTCCCAAATGTTGCGAGAATGTCTCCTGTGACCGATGCTAATTTGAAACTCTACAGGGAAAGGAATCTAAGAAACTTAGATAGTTCCAGATTAGCTTAGTTGACACAGTACAAATCCACCACAGCAGACAATGTAAGAAACAATACACTTCCATTCCCTGTTCTGTCCTTTTTGTGCTACTGTTTAATACATTTTGCTTTTACATATGTTTAAAGCCCCACCATACACTGTTATTTTTGCTTTCAATAATTATCTTTTAAAGAAATTGAAAAATGAGGGGAAAACGTTTACACCTACTCACATGGTCACCCTCTTTGGCACTCTTTAGCCCTGTGTGTCGACCCAAGTGTCCACCCAGTATTGTTTTCCTTTCACTTGAAGAACTTCCTTTACTATTTCTTGTATTGTTGGTCTGCTAGTGACAAATTCTCTCAGCTTTTGTTTGTCTGGAAAGTTTTTACTTCTCCTTCATTGTTTAGAGGGTATTTGTGCTGGGTATAGAATTCTAGGTTGACAGTTTTTTCCCCCAGCACTTTAGAGAGGTTCCATTGCCTTCTGGCTTGTGTCATTTCTAGTGAGAAGTCTGTGAATTTTTATCACTGTTCCTTTGTATGTGTCCTTTTTTCTGTCCACTTTTTAGATTTTCTTGTTGTCACTGGTTTTAGCAGTTTGAATATGATAAACCTTGATGTGGGGTTTTTGTGTTTATTCTGCTTGGGGTTTGTTGAGCTTCTTGGATTTGTGGGCTTATAGTTTTTTATAAAATTAAACAAATTTCCAGTCATTATTTCTTCAAATGTATTTTCTGTTCCTTCCTTTCTCTCTCTTTCCTCTCTCCTTCTTGAACTTCAATCACACATATGTTAGACCATTTAATGTCTTATCTCAGGTGACTAAGCTCTGTTCATTTTATTTCCAGGCCTTTTCTCTGTGTTTCAGTTTAGATAAATTCTATTGCTATACCTTCAGCATTAATGATCTTTTCTTCTGTGGTGGTGTCTAATTGGCTGTTAATTCCAATCAATGACTTTTTCATTTTAGATATCATTTTTTTTATCTCTTGATGTTCCACTTGATACTTTTTTATATCTTCCATTTCTCTCCTCATTATAATTACCTTTTCATTTAAATATGTCTACATAGCTATAATAACTGTTTTAACATCTTTGTATGCTAGTTTCATCATCTCTGTCATTTCTGGGTTTGCTTCTATTGACTGATTTTTCTTCTGGCTGTGGGTCACATTTTCCTACTTCTTGTCCTATGCAGTAATTTTTGACTAGATGCTAGACATTATGAATGCTACATTGTTGAGTGTCTCAATTTCATTGCCTTCCTTTAAGGAATTCTGTGCTTTGTTCTAACAGGCATTTGGGTTACTTGCAAATCAGCTTGATCCCTTTGAAGCCTGTTTTTAAGCTTTGGTATGGCTGGTCTGGACTGGCCCTCACTCTAGGGACAGCTCAGCTTGCTGCTAAGGCATGACCTCTGTGGAGTCTCCACTGAATGGGTTTTCAGTGAGTTCTCCCCACCCCAGGTGGTCACCACGTCTCCTGTCCTGTGTGAACTCTGAGAATGCTTGCAACTTTGCAGCTGTCCTTTGCCCAGTCTCACGGAGTTTCATCCTTTGCATGAGCCCTAGTGCTCGGGAAGATCTCATGCAGATTTCTGAAGTTCTTTTTCCGCACCGCTTCCTCCTTTCTGGAACTTTGCCACAGAACTTCTAGCTGGATCCCAATCTCCACATCCTCAGTTCAGCAGGATCACTGTACTCTACTTGGGGGGTCTCTCCCTGCCCCATGAAGAAAACCAAGCAATCGTGGGACTCCCCTCATCCTTTTCTCTTCTCTTAGGGGTCACATCGGCCATACCTGTTTTCCAATGGCTGAAAATAGTTATTTAATATATTTTGTTCCATTTTCTAGTTGCTTAGGGTGGGAAGGTAAGTCCAATCCTTATTGCTCCATCACAGCCAGGAGCAGAAGTCGGGAATAGATACACAGAAAAGGTCTCAGTTGGCTCAGTTTAAATGCTACCTCTCTCCCATGAAGGTGTCCTTAATTCCCATCTCTTCTGTGTGTGTCACTATACCATTCTGTCTTGCTGTATCATTACATATGCCTGTGGCTCTCTCAGTGGATATAAGGGCCTCGCAGGTGGGCACAAGGTCTCTGTCATCTTAGTAACTTCCTGAGCCCAGCATGAGGTAGGCCTTGGAAAGTGAGGCTGGATCTCACTGGCAGTGTGGCTTGGCAGTGAACTAAAGTGACCCTGATGAGGCAATGGGTGTCCCAGCTGAAACTCAGGAGGACCGGCTCTCTCCCCTGTGTGATCACCACTAGGCAGACGCCCAGGTGAAATCACAAGTGTGCGCGATTCTTCCTTATTAGGCGGGGACAGGAGATTGGTTGAAAGACTCCAGGCCTGTCCAGACTCGCCAAACACATCACCCTGACGTCAGAGCTCACAGCCTCCGATCTTGACACAGTGGAAGGGCTTGACCACACGGACCCTGACAGTGTCGGATGATCCTCCAGAGGGGACAGCCCGACCCCTGAGGGGCTGGGTCCCCAGGAGCTGAGGCTGCCTTTACTCTAGCCCACCTTCTCTAGAAGTGGGGTGAGGATAGGGAGTGGCACTAGCTATGGTGCTAGTCCTATTTTTGTGACCTTCCTCAGCTGACTCAGTTTCTCCAACTGCAAAAGGAAGCCTCAGATAGGGTAACTTCTCAGGCTCTTTCCTGCTCTAAAAAGTTGGGTTCTGGCAACTGACGGTTGATGGTCCTGGAGCCTGTGGTTCCTTGAGCTAGTGCTTCTAGGCTTTTACCAACGATTCTGGGACACTGGTGTTCTGTGGCTCTGTGATTAGAACAATGTGTGGCTCTCAAACAGTCCATGAGGCTGTGACCCTAACCATCTATGGTTCTGATGGCCGCAGCAGGTGACAATTTGTGGCACTCTGTTGTGTGGTTCTGTGAGCCTGGAGCCTCCGTTGCGTTGGTTCCATCAGCAGTGACGGAGCGGGTGTTCCAAGGAGCCAGCCTCTGTCTACTCAAGAAGAACCCAAACCTGCTCCTACTTCATTGTTCCCAGGGCCATTAATTCTGAGTGATTCACTTACAGGAGCCAGAGAGACACAGAGGTGCAGGGAATGCCAGCCCGGCTGCCCCCGGCCTGAAAGGGCTGGATTGTCTGCTGCCTGAGAGAGCCTTTGTGCTGGGCCGTCTGGTGAGGGCCTGGCTGGGCTGGGCTGGGCTGGGCTGGCAGTGGGGGCCGGGCACCGCAGCACTGTGCCCATTCTAGAGGAATGTTCTGCCCTCCCAGGCCATTTTCCGGCATCTGGCTTCTCCGATGATACTCTGCCCCGCCAGGAGGGGTGAGCGGTGGGGCAGAGTGGGGGCCCATTGCTGACTCTGCCTCCCCAGGTCCCCGGGGCTACCTTTGACTGGGCTGTGCCTGTTTTGCCAACCCTGGGTGACACCCCTGGTTCTTCCTGGTTCCTAGCCTGACCCCGTCTGGGGCATGCCGTGCAGTTCTCTGAAATTCTCTGGACCTGGTCATGCTGTCTGACCGAGATCCCTTGCCGTGTCTTTGCTTCCATTTTGATTCGCTCTAAAGGAGGACTAATAGGATGCTGCTTCCTGACCTGTTGGCCTGTGGGTTTGGGACTAACCCCGAACAATCCCATCCCGGAACCTTGGCTGTTAATGTCAGATCCCGATACACAGGCTGGAGGAGAAAGTGAGGAGAATAGGTGAGACCCACCCCCCGACCACCTATTTCCTGTGTGACCTTGGACAATTCACTTCCCTTCTCTGAGCCACAGGCTCTTCAACCTGTAACGTGGGAGACTAGTCCCTACCTCCCCCTGCTGTGGAGAGAAACCCGTGAGAACATCCATGCAAACATGTCGTGGACGCGGGGTTGGTCATTGTGCATCAGCGGAGTTAGTTCCAGGAACACAGGTGGGAAGCCCATGCCCCACGCCACACCGTATGTGGGTTCTCCAGGCCACTGGAGAATGTTCGGTGGGTTGGATCTGCGGAACCTACGGGAATCCTAGACTCTCTCTTTCTGAGAGGAGAGAATGTGATCAGGAGAAATTCACTCGACTGTTCATCTATATATTTGCTAGTTCATTTATTCACCCACTTATTCATGTATTCATATATTTATTTATCAAGCTCAGGCTATGTGCCAGTCATTGTTTTAGGTGCTGGTTTGTGTCTTAGAAATTCAACCCAGAGGAGGACTTCACTGCACTCTGGACTCAGGAATGGGGAGTGGGGGGATTGTGGGGGCCAAATGAAGCCAGCCTCCAGCCTGCAAGGGAAAACAGTGCCCAGCATGGGTTAAGAGTGGCACTCTGTACAGGTACAGAGTGGTACAGGAGTCAGACAGGTGTGCCTCGCTGTGTGACCTTGGGCAGATTGCTTAACCTCTCTGAGTCTCTGCTCATCTGTCAAATGGGGGAAGTAATGATGTCCCCTGTTAGGGTTGCTGTGAGAACTGAAGATAATAATCAGGTGTAGCCCCACATGACTACGGCTACATAAATGGTGGTTCTAAGGTGGAGGTCAAGGTCACAGGAATCAGATGACTTATGCTTGAATCTCAGCTCTGCCACTTGTTGGCTGAAGGGCCTTTGGCAAGTCACTTGGCCTTTCCTGCCTCAGTTTCCTCTTCTGTCAAATGGGGTTCATAGATATTGTGAGGATTAAATGTTTTAAAATGTAGATCTGCTATGTGCCCCTGGGGTGTGCAAGATGAACTTTCGTTTTGTATATAGATATATTTTAAAAAATCTCAACCTTCCAAAATTTCTGTTTTGTATATTGATGTATATTATTATGCACATGGTAGTATAATTTATCTGTAGCTCATAGATACATAAATCTTCACATTTTGAGAGTGAACAAAAAGGTTGGGGGACCACTGCTCTCCAGGTGGAAAAGCCCCTCACCCCCTCTCCCTGACCCAAGGAGGACGTGGGTGGGGTCTTGTGGCCTTGGGCAGAGACTGGCTGCGTGGCAAACGGGCTCCCCTTGGAGCCTGGCATTTCTTTATATGGAATGGAGCCAGGTGTCCCGCACCTCTCGCTCAGTCAGCCGCACTGGAATTTCTAGATTCCTAAGTCATCGGTGAAGGAGACACCCCTCCTCAGCCCTTGAGTTTCCCGGGAAGGGTTTGGCCTCTGTTTTGGTGCCTTGTTGTGGAGTCTCCACGGGGCTGTCTGAGCCTGGTGGTTGCGCTGACTGCAGCTGCAACACCCCTGCTACCAAAGCCGTCCTCGAGGAGGGTACGCCTGCAGCCTTCCTTCCGGGGCGAGGTGGAGGGAGGAGCAGCAGGAGGTTGGCTTGTCCCTGCAGGGTGCAGCAGTCACTGGGCTGGGAATGAAAACCCTGTAACGGATCCAGATCTGTGGCTGCTGGGGTCAGGATGAGCAGAGGGGAGCCCAGGCAGGGCCTTACTAGTGTCCTGGGAGCTGAGTGCTGAGCCTTCCTTATTCTGAGGCCAGCTTTCTGTTCCCTGTCTCTTCCAGTGTTGATGTCTCTGGCACCCAAGAGGTCTGAGAGTGCATATGAATGGGCCTGGTACCCAGGCTCCAACAGCATGCCTTCATTCTCTCATTCATTCAAGATTTCACTGAGATTCACCTGTTACACGCCAGGCCCTGCACTAGCATTTTGGGGAACAGTGGTGAACTTGGCAACTTCCAGCCCTCGGGGGCCTACAGCCTGGAGGACCTGGTCAAATTCTAACTCAACTGAAAGAGAGCACTGTTACTAAAATGATTGCATTTTTGTGTGTTTGCATCATAGGCCCCTTTAGGGATATGATTAAAAACTAAGAACCCTCTGCCCAGAAAATGTAATGAGCACATGCACCTGAGATTTTGCCTACAATGTTAGGATGTTTATGGATTTCCCTGACATCCCTTTGAGAACCCCAGATTAAGCCTTCCTGAATCACAGTGGGAAAGCTGCTGACAGGACCAAGCCAGGAGGCTGTAGAAGTGGAGTTCGGGAGTGTTTCTTAGTTTAGGAATTTGGGAAGGTCTTCCTGGAGGAAGTCACATCTATTCATTCGACAAGCATTTATGAAGCGCCTACCGAATGCCATCCGTCGGGAATATAGCACTGAACAAGAAGGGCAACATTCCCGCTGTCCAGGAGCTTGCAGTCTAATGGGGGAAGACGAGGAAATAAACAAGCAAATAGGTGGACCAACACGAGACTGTCTGGAGGTGACGGGGCAGCTTTAGGGGAAGATCAGGTTGAAGTGCCAGGCAGAGGCACTAGGTTAATGGAAAGGCCCTGTGGTGGGCACGAAAATGCAGTGCTGGAGGAATGTTTGAAACAAGGCCGGCGTGGCCAGAGCTCAGTGGGCGGTATGGGATGGAGTTAGAGAGATGGGTGAGGGCCGGATCACTCAGGCCTTGTGGTCCAGGGCAGGAAGTTAGGATTTTACCCTGAGGGTAATGGGAAGCTATTTTTCTTTTTAAGTTAGAGTTTTAAATTTGTACAAGTGGAAGCAGTGTGGACCACATGTCTCCCTAAGGCTTGCCTTTTTTTCATCCAACAATGTTTGATAGATGTAGATTTAAATTTGCTAATTTCTTTTTAACTGCTATATAGAATTATATGGGCTGGGCATGGTGGCTCACATCTATGATACCAGCACTTTGGGAGGCTGAGGCTGGAGGATTGCTTGAGGCCAGGAGTTTGAGACCAGCCTGGGCAACATAGCAAGACCCCATCTCTACAAAAATAAAAAATAAAAAAATTAGCTGGGCCTGGGCGGCAGAAGGAGACCCTGTATCTAAAAAAAAAAAAAATTATGGAATAGATCACATATATCACATTTTATTCATCCATTCTCATATCGATAGACATTTAGGTGGTGTCTTGTTTTTTTTACTATTACAACTGATACTGACATGGGGGATTAGTCAATCGCAGGGTGATTTCAACATCATGAGAAGTTTCCACTTGGCCCTTCAAAGTTGTCATACTAATTGATATTCCCACTGGCAGCGTCCGAAAGTTCCCATTTCTTTATAACTTTCCAACGGTTGATATCGTCAGCCTTTTAAAATTTTGATAATGTTTTGTGTGTAAATGGTAACTTGTTTTCATTTGCATTTCCCTGATTACTAGTGAAGTTAAACGTGTAATTTTATATTTATTGGCTCTTGGAATTTCTTCTCTTGTGAATTGTCAGTTCATATCCCTTGCCCATTTTTCTCCCGGGCTGTCTCTTTCTAATAGATTTGTGGGAGTTGTTTATATATTCCAGTTACTAATCCATTGCCTTTTATAAATGTTGCAAATATCTTCTCCCACGCTGTTTACTGGAGGGTTTTCGGAGCACAGTGACATGATCTGATTAGCATTTTTAAAAGATCACTCTGCCCATGGGATGAAGAATGGAGGGCAGGGGTGGGCATGAGTGGAAAGAGGGAAACCCAGGTGGGAGGCATTGGAGTGGTCGAGGGAGGGACGGTGGCGGCCTGCAATAGGGCGGTAGGAGGGAAATAGAGAAAAGTGATGGTTTGAGGGTACGTGTTGGAGGTGGGGCTGCCAGCACATTGCTGATGGGTGCACAAGGGGGTGAGAAGAGCTGATAGACACCGGGGCGGCTGTAAGTTTTTGGCCTGAGCCATTGAGCGGATGTGGTGCCATTGACTGAGATGGAGAATGACGGGTGGAGAAACAGGTCTAGGCTGGCAGTGGGGGAACCTATGTTTCTATTTTCAGCAGGTTAAGCTTGGGCTAGCCTATAGGTATCCCAGAGGTTATGTCAAGCAGGCAGTTGGATCTATGAGTCTGGAGGGATAGACATTTGGGAGCCATTGACAGGTGGGTGGAATTCAAAGCCATGAGACAGGGTACGATGGAAAAGACACGGGGTCCCTGATGTAGCCTCAGTACAGCCTTTAGAGGCTGCTGTGCAGAGGTTGCGAATCAATGAAGAAAACTTGCCTGAGAATGTAACTCTTTGTTCTGTTGACTGCTTGCTACGCAGAATAGGCTTAGCGCATAGCAGGCTCTTAGTCAGTACTCGTTGAAGGAACGCATGAAAGAATAAGTAAATGAGAGAGGGGATTGAGAAGGACTGGCCAGCAAGGTGGGAGGAGAAGCCAAGAGAAAGAGAAAGGCTTTGGGAGGGTGGGCATGGTCAACTGTGTTGAATGGTGCCGAGAAGCTGTGCAAGAGCTGGACGGAGAAGCGACCCCTGGATTTGGTGACACAGAGGTCACTGGTGGCCTTGACAAAGGCAGCTGAGGCTGGAAGGATGAGGAGTTTGCCAGGTGCTGGGAGGTACAAGGCAGGGTGGGGTTGGGAGCGGGAGAGGCATGTGAAAATATATTTTATTTAATTCAATAGATCTGAAATATTATTTCAATGTGTAATCAGTATAAAAAGTATTAGGTTCTTTTTTCATATTAAGTCTTCAAAATCTGTGCTTTATATTTACAGCACTTCTCAGTACCAGTGGTAAACTTTCCTCAGAAATACTTGACTTGGGTTCAGATTTTTATCAAAATTACAATTGAAAAAGGAGATTTATATGAGCAAGTTGTTCCAGATGTATGAGGGGTCTTTGAGACGTTCTTGGAAAATGTGTATTATGAAATAACTATGCATGGATTTCAAAATTTTGTTGTGCCAACATAAACTCATACTACCCTGTTAGAACAGAACAGGATCTAGTTTGAGGCACTAACAAGGGTAAGACGTAAGTTTGAAAAGAGCCCTCTCAGAGCGACATGAATTCTGCTCAAATTGAAGCAAGAACAAATATCCAATTTATGGTGAAGCTTGGTGGAAAAATGGTGAAATCATTGATGCTTTAAAAAAGGTGTATGCGGAACTGCTCCCAAGAAATCAGCAGTGTACAAATGGATAACTTGTTTTAAAAAGGGATGAGACGGTGTTGAAGATGAAGCCCACAGTGGCAGATCATCCACATCAGTTTGCAAGGAAATACTTCATTTTGTTCATGGCCTAATTGAAGAGGACCAATGGCTAGCAGAAACAATGGCCAGCACCACAGACATCTCAATTGGTTCAGCTTACAAAACGCTTTCCTGAAAAATTAACGTTGAACAAACTTTCCACTCCATGGGTGCCAAAACTGTTGCACCCAGATCATCTGCAGACAGGAGCAGGGCTTTCAATGGGAATTTTAAATAAATGGGATCAAGATCCTGAAGCATTCCTTCAAGGAATTGTAACAGGAGATGCAACATGCCTTTACCAGTACAATCCTGAAGACAAGGCACAATCAAAGCAACAGCTACCAAGAGGTGGACATGGTCCAGTCACAGCAAATGTGGACCGGTCGAGAGCAAAGGTCATGGCAATAGTTTTTTGAGATGCTCAAGTCATTTTGCTAGTTGACTTTCTGGAAGGCCAAAGAATGATAACACCTGCTTATTGTGAGCGTGTTTTGAGCAAGTTGGCCAAAGTTTTAGCAGAAAAATGCCCAGAAAACCTCACCAAAGAGTCCTTCTCCACCACAACAAGGCTCCGGCTCATTCCTCTCATCAAACAGGGGCAATTTTGTGCTAATTTCCATGGGAAATCATTAGGAATCAACTTACAGCCCTCATTTGGCTCCTTCTGACTTCTTCTTGTTTCCTAATCTTAAAAAATCTGTAAAAGGCACCCATTCTACTTCCCTTAATAGTGTGAAAAAGATTGCATTGCTGTGGTTAAATTCCCAGGACCCTCAGTTCTTTAGGGATGGGCTAAAGGCTGGAAGCATCACTTACAAAAGTGTCTTGAATTTGATGGAGCTTATGTTGAGAAATAACGTTTATATTTTTTATTTCTATCTTTTAATTCCATTTTCCCATGAATTTCCTGAAGTCCCCTCTACTTAAAAATTCTCCAGTTAGAGGCTTGTGTATGTGTTTTACAATTTAAATGAATTAAAAATAAGTAAAGTTTCAAATTCAGCTCTTCAGTTCCCCCGTTCACATTTGAAGTGAGTGGCTACTGGATTGGACAGAGCAGCCCTGATGCAACACGGTTGGCTGACCCATGGGCAAGAGAGGTCCAGAAGGAGGCATGGCCTGCCCAAGGTCACTGAGCTAAGTGGAACCAGGACGCAGGTCCTCTGACTCCACCGGTGTCGCTCTGCCTCGCTTCACTGCCCACGCTATTTGCAGCAGGACAGCGAGCAGTGACCCAAGAAGCAGCGGTTTCGGAAGTAGAGTCAGACAAGCCTTTCCTTTCCTTGCTCAGCCTGCAGAAGGCCCCGCCTGACACAGTGAGGAGCCAGATTTTGCTGGAGTTCAGATTCTTCCCCAGGTTGTAAACTTCTCAGCATTCCTTTATTTTCTGTTAATCTTGTCTGCGACCAGTCTCCACCACTGAATGATAAATATGTGTGGAACGAGTGCATAAACGACTGTAGCGAGCATCTATTGAGCACCTACTGTGTTCTCAGCACTGCACCTGGCCTTCGGGACACAGACATGAAGATGGCGCAGCTCCTGCCCTCAAGGGGCTGATGTCTGGCCCAGGAGGACAGAGTGGTGAAAACACGTCACCAGGGTGTGCACGGGTGTCATGGGCCAGCACACACGCTGTGGGAGCCAGCAGATCGCGTGCCTCCTGCACAGAAACTCCAGCATGCAGCCTCCCGGGCTGGTGGAGTCGCTCAAGCGCCAGATGAGACCTTGGGAAAATCCTAGGGAGCCCACACCTGGAGCTGCTGGGAGTTGGGCCTTGGCCTGTGGGTGCAGGGGTGTTTGGGTTACAGCCCTAAAACTAGGAGGGGTTGTTTTTGTTGCTGATTAGAACTGAGAGGGCTATTGTTAGGCAAAGTATGAGCTTATTGGTGTGTGGGGTTGGCTCAGAACCGAGGGGTGGGTACCTGCTGGGGCGTGGTTGCCATCAGTAACATCCCTTTGTTGAGTACCCATGACAGCTACCCTCTCTCTCTCTCTCTCTCTCTGTCACACACACACACACACACACACACACACACACACGTGTGCACAACCTGCTATATAATTACATTTGCAGAGCTCAGTACAAAATGAAGATGTGATGTTCTTTCTTCAAAAGTTAAGAATATTGGCCGGGCGTGGTGGCTCACACCTGTAATCCTAGCACTCTGGGAGGCCGAGGCAGGAGGAGTGCTTGAGCTCAGGATTTCAGGACCAGCCTGAGCAAAAGCAAGGTCCCGTGACCACGAAAAACATTACAAAAATTAGCCAGGCATCGTGTTATGCACCTGTAGTCCCAGCTACTCAGGAGGCTGAGGCAGGAGGATCACTTGAGCCCAGGAGTTTGAGGTTGCAGTGGGCTATGATGATGCCACTGTACTCCAGCCTAGGTGACAGAACAAGACTCTGTCTCAAAAAAAAAAAAAAAAGAGAAATATCAAGACAGTGACAGTAGAGCATTCAGCCCAGCTCAGGCCCTCTGAGGGCCCTGGGCGGCTGCACAGGTCACATCCTGGGAGCCGGCAGGTCACACACGCAGACACACGTGGTCCCTGCTGTTGGCACTGGCCTGTGTTTTCCTTCTCTCCACCCGCCATGTGGGAGGCCGAAAGCTGTCAACTAGTGCTTCAGAGATGTGTTATCTCATGTCGTCTGTCAACGTCCCACGTGAACAACGTCTCTCGTGCCCACTTTACATAGGAGGAGAGGAAGGCGCCGGGGAGGACCCGGGACTGGAGCCCGAACCTTACCCGAGTCCAGAGCTCAGGATCGGTCCATGTGCACCGCCCCCGCCCCAGCCGTAAGAGGATAAGCTGCCTCGTTCTTTGGGCTCTTTCTTATTTTTTCTAATGTTCTTTTCCTTTGAAGTTTTAGGCGGTGAATCTGGTAGAAAAATGGAATTGCCAAATTCCTCTAACCTCCTGAGGTCACCCTTCCCTTCAGCGACACCCACGGTGTCCCCACCCGGCCCAGATCGCCAAGGATTCGCAGGGGCTTGTGTTTCTCCGCGTGGCCTCGGCCTCCTGCGGCCGTTCACTGCTCTCCGCCCCCACGCGATTCACAAGCAGCCCCGTTTCCCTTTAACACCCGCTCAGGTACCACTCACCACTGCCTCCGGGACTCCTTCCGGCCAAGGTCTCTCTGAGACCTACTTCTCCGTTAAACGCCCTCCCCGCCCCCTCACCGCAGCCCCTTACTTCTCTCTCTTTTCTCCCTGGCTCCCAGGCTGCCTCTCCTCCCTCTTTCTGGGGATGTCCTGTTATCATTCATTCATTCATTCATTCATCGGTCCTTACTGTGCATCCGGCACGTGCCAGGCGCTGTGTGTGGCGCTGGAGATACCGGGAGCACACAGGTAGACAGGTAGACAAGTCCCTGCCCTCAGGGGCTCCCAGTCTGGTGGGAAGATGAACCTGAAACACCCGAGAGCACCACAGAGATTAGTTCTGTGTTTCCAGTCTGAGAAGCGCTATGACGCTAAAGGACGGAAAAGTAGAAGACGGCGGGGAGACTCATTTCAGACTGTGTGGCTCCTAAGCCAAGGCCGGGAAGATGGGTAGGGGACAGGTGGGGAAGAAGGAGGTCCTTAACAGAGGGAACAGCCTGGGCAAGGACTGGAGGCAAGAAGGGGCTGGGGGTTCCCTGCAGAAGAGGAAGGGGCCGGGGCGCCTGGACTGGCGTGGGCAGGGGCAGCAACCAAAACATGCAGGAAAAGGACTCAAGGGAACGCCATTAAATTCGTCACAGCGGTCACGCCTGGGTAGGGACGGGCTGGGTAGGGGCTTGGTTACGATGACGCTGGCCTTCTGTTTCTGTCTGAATATTTCACCATGAGTCTGTCTTCATGCATTGTTTGTGTAATGAAAAGTTAAAACTAAACCTGATGGATCTCTGAAAATGCAGCTGGGCAAAATGAAGGGAAAAACAGCCCATAATATTCCTCCCCAAAGATAACTATTATTAAGATCTCAGTACATATCTTTCCAAATCTTTTCTATGTTTTAAAAAATAAACATGATTATATTAAGCATACTATTTCCCAACTTGCTCTTTTTTTTGCACTTTATCTATATTGGGACTATCTTTCCATGTCATTAAATATTCCCTAAAGCTAGGTTTTTTTCTAAATGGATGCATCATATTATGCTTCTTGGATTTACCATTATATATTTATATCCCCTGAGGTTGACTCATAGCTCATTTCTAATTTTTCCTTACTGTGTGCAACCTTGGAAGTGCATCTTTGTACAGTTGTCCAATTGCTCATTTAGGAAAATTTTATTAGGAAACTGTGCTGGGCTATAACTATTTCAAAGCTTTTGATACACATCGCCCGGTTGCCTTCCATCAATGGGAGCCCACTGCAGACTGAGCAGGGCTGTCTGCCCAGGTTGGTCTCCAGGGGCAGAGCTGCCCTGAGGACCTTTTGAGGCCTCTTCCAGAACTGGATTTGAGGTTCTGATGACAAGACGAACTGCGGAACCAGCATCGAAGAGAAAAGTTAACCTTGACCTCTGCTGTGAGTGCCAAGGCCTCTGGGTATGTCTCCAAAGACTTTGCCCTCAGAGAGCTCAGGTCAGGAGTTCAAGTTCCACGGAAGTCCACAGAGACAGAGCCCTGCATGGCTTAGCCACAACCTCCAAGTGTAGCCACTTCAGGAGGTTGCCTGCACCTCCCAAAACAAGATGCCAGACATTGTTAAGAGGCAAGGAGGAAGTTGTATGATGGAAGAATTCCATGGGGAGCCAAAAATGTGACCAGCAAACTCTCTGGAGTTGCCTTGGGGCCGGAGCAGCCTCGCCCATGAACCACGGAGTCTGCACAAGGCTCCAAGGGCAGGCTTGGGGGCAGGTCCTCCAGCAAATCCTCATTCTCCGTCCTTTGTACAAACTCGCCGTCTTACTCTCTCATCTCCCTTCTCCAGTCCAGCACACACAGCTTATTGATAACAATAACCGTCCACGTGACCCAAACACGCATCGGAAACAACCATCACTGCTGAAACCCCCGACCGCTTCTCCTGACTAGACCCTGCTTGGTTTTCTGCAAATACTGAGTGTATTAATACATACAGTGAAACGGTAATATAATTATTGGATCTCTCATCCAACATTTAATCACTTCCTTTTTAAAATCAAGAATATCCATTCACACAAAACATATCTTATATGTGAGATATAAATAGTAATAATAATGGCCAGGCGCGGTGGCTCACACCTGTAATCCTAGCACTCTGGGAGGCCAAGGCAGGAGGATCGCTTGAGGTCAGAAGTCTGAGACCAGCCTGAGCAAGAACGAGACCCCATCTGTACAAAAACTAGAAAAAATTAGCCCAGTGTCGTGTGTCAATGCCAGGTGTCGTGGCATACTCCCAGCTACTCAGGAGACTGAGGCAGGAAGATCGCTTGAGCCCAGGAGTTTGAGGTTGCAGTGAGCTATGACAATGCCACCACACTCTGCCCAGAGCAACAGAGTGAGACTGTCTCAAAAAAAAAAAAAGGTAATAATAATAATAATAAATCCACGCACCCACCATCCACCTTAGGAGAGCTGACATTACAAATTCCTGAAGTTTCCCCTGGGACCTCCTAAAGCTCTTCTCTCCCCCCGCTCCCATCCAGAGGCAATAATTACCCTGAATTTTGTATTTATCGTTCATTTGCCTTTTTCCTTATTGGTTCCTCACAGATGGATGCAGTCCTGAAAGACACATTGTCTAGTTTTGCATGCTTTTGAACTTTGGAGCAATAGAATTGTGCCATACACGTGTTCTTACAGCCTGTGTGGCTTTGTTTCACACTGTTTGTGGGATTCACCCGTGTTGTTGAGTAGAGCTGTCATTCATTCACTTTCGCTGCCATAGCGTACTGTATTGTATTAATAAACCTCAGATTATCCACTCTCCTCTCAATAGACTTAGAATCGCTGCCATTGACATTTATTACATCTCCTGACACGCACGTGTGAGAGTCTCCAGGTGAGGCGCACAGGAATAGGAATGGTGCGGAGTGGGGTAGGTGCGTCTGAACCGGATCAGACGATGCCACATCGCTCTCCAGAGTGCCTGTAGGAATGTGCACTCCCTCACGCGGTACACAGAGCTTGCATTGTTCTGTAGCCCTGCAACTATACTTGATGTTGTCAGACTTTAACATTTTTTCCCAATCTAGTGGGTGTAAATTGGCATATTACGGAGTTTTTACATTTGCATTTCCCTGATTCCTCCCTCATGTCTTATCATGTTTATTGGCAATATCCGTTACATTGTCTCTGCAATTCTTGGTTGTGTTTTTAGTCCTTTTTTTTTTAAATTATTTTTTATTTCGAAACACAGTTTCACCCTGTCACCTGGGCTAGAGGGCCAGGGTGTCATTGTAGCCCACTGCAACCTCAAACTCCTGGGCTAAAGTGATCCTCCTGTCTCAGCCTCCCAAGTAGCTGGGACTACAGGCACGTGCCAACACACCTGGCTAATTTTTTCTACTTTTAGAAGAGGTGGGGTCTCACTCTTGCTCAGAGATCAGGCTGGTCTGGAACTCCTGAGCTCGAGGAATCCTCCCGCCTTGGCCTCCCAGCGTGCTAGGATTACAGGTGAGCCACCACACCTGGCCAGACCTTTTTGTATTGTTGCCTGTTTTCTATTGATTCTTTAGGAGCTCTTTATATATTCTGACCCGAATCCTCTGTAAAGTGTATGCACTCCAAGCATCATATCCCAATCTGTGCCTCGTCTTTTCATTTTCTACATGGTGTGCTTTTGTGAACAGAAGTTTTTATTTTTAATGTAGTGGAATTTATTGATGTTTTCTTTTATGGTTTGTGTTTTTTGTGTCTTTTAGAAGAAACCCCTCCCTCCCTTGAGGTCATAGAAATAGTCTCCTGCGTTTTCTTCTGAAAGTTCTGCCTTGCACATTGAGGTCTTTAATCCACCTGCCACTGATTTTGTATGGATAACGATCCGGTTTCAGTTCTTTCCATGTGGATAAGCAGCTGCCCAATCTCTGTTTATTGAATAGTTCATCTTGGACACTGCTTTGCAAAACCATATCTTCTGTAGATCGCATTTCCATTTTTGCTTGAAGCTGCTTCTGGACTCTCTAAACTTATCCAGTGGTCTGTGTGTCTATCCCCAAATCAATAGCGCAGTATCCCAATTACTAATGCTTTAAAACAGTCTTAACTATCACTTTACATCGTGTGTACTGAGATCTCATACACAAAACCCTACTCTTCGTTCCTCTTCTGCAGGGATGTCTTGGCTCTTTTGGGCTCTTTGCTTATAAATTATAGAAAGAGATTGTCATATACCATGAACATCCTGTTTGGATTTTATTTGGAGCTGCACTGAATAATAAATTAACTTGTGCAGATATTATATTTTTGTATAGTTAATATTTATTGATACTTACCTAAATGTTTGCCTCTTTTTTACCCCCTCATTGTTCTTTCTTTCATTTTAGACCCTGCTTCTTTTCCTCCTTCCCGCGGTATAAGTTCCTTTGGTGATGGTTTGTTGGTGGTCAACGCACCCAATATTGGTTTGCCTGAAAATTTTGTCCTTGTTCTTGAGAGGTAGTTTTGCTGGGTACACAATTCTAGACGGTTTTCCCTGGCCCTTTAAAAATATCGTTCCACTGTCTTCTGGCTACTGTAGTTACTGTTGAAAAGTCAGCTGCCCGTTAGTCCTTGTTTCTTTGTTGGTAACCTGTTGTTTCCCTCTCTGGCTGCATTATGTTTTTGACCACGTCCTCCTGCAGGTTCATTATGTTATATATATTACCTTGGTTGCAAAAGTAGTTGCAGTTTTGGACTGTGAATTTTAAATCACTATAACTAGGCTCAAACACATCTTTATTAATCAAAATAGGAACCATTACAATCAACGCATTTTTGTCAACGAGTGTCAGTTTGTTTATTCCCATAGCGTAAAAATCTGTGCTTTGGGATTCGACAAACTCTTGGAAAGCATCTTCTGCATCCTGCTGGTTGTGGAAATGTTTTCCCTGCAAAAAGTTGTCAAGATGCTTGAAGACGTGGGAGTCGGTTGGCAAGAGGGTCAGGTGAACATGGTGGATGAGGCAGACTTCTTAGCCCAATTCATTCAACTTTTTTTTTAAGTGTTGGTTGTGCAACGTGTGGTCGGCGTTGTCATGGGAGAGAATTGGGCCCTTTCTGCTGACCGATGCCGGCTGCAGGCGTTGCAGTTTTCAGAGCATCTCATCCATTTGCTGAGCAGACCTCTCAGATGCGATGGTTTCGCCAGGATTCAGAAAGCTGTCGTGGATCAGACCGGCAGCAGACCACCGAACAGTGACCATGACCTTTTTGTGGTGCAAGTTTGGCTTTGGGACGTGCTTTGGAGCTTCTTCTCCATCCAGCCACTGAGCCGGTCATCACCAGTCGTCATATAAAATCCACTTTTCATCGCATATCACAATCTGGTCGAAAAATGGTTCGCTGTTGTGTACAAGAAGAGAAGATGACACTTCAAAACGATGATTTTTTTGATTATCGGTCAGCTCATGAGGCACCCACTTACGGAGCTTTTTCGCCTTCCCAATTTGCTTCAAATGCTGAAGGACCACAGAATGGTCGACACTGAGTTCTTCGGCAACTTCTTGTACAGCTGTAAGAGGGTCAGCTTCGATGATGGCTCTCAGTTGGTCATTGTCAATTTCCGACAGCCGGCCACTGCGCTCCTCATCGTCAAGGCTCTCAAGAAGGCAAAACTTCTTGAACCAGCACCGCACTGTGCGTTCATCAGCAGTTCTTGGGCCAAATGCGTTGTTGATGTTGCGAGTTGTCTCTGCTGCTTCACGACCCGTTTTGAACTCGAATAAGAAAATCGCTTGAACTTGCTTTTTGTCTAACGTCATTTCCATTGTCTAAAATAAACATAAAATAAACAGCAAGTAATAAGTCATTAGCAAAAAAAAAACATAAAGCAAGAAATGCGCATTAAAATGATGTAAACATGACCACATTTATTTAAGAATGTATCCCAATATCAGATGGACAATTTCAACAATGCTAAAACCGCAATTGCTTTTGCACCAACCTAAATAGCTATGGCTTTAAACTTCCATCTGGTGTGACAAATTTCCACAAACCTCGTGGCTTAAAACAACAGAAACTTGTTTTCTCATCATTCTAGAGGCCGGAAGTCACTATCATCGAGCTGAAATCGAGGTGTTCACAGGGTTATGCTTCCTCTGGAGGCTCTGGGGGAGAATCTATTCCTTGACCCTTCCAGCTTCTGGGGGCTGTCAACATTCCTTGGCTTGTGGCGACACCATTTTGGTCTTCACATCTGTCTGCTCTGTCTCATGGAGACTTCTCCTCTGTGTGCTACCAAGGCTCCCTCTGCCTCCCTCTTTAAGGAAACATATGATTGCATTTAGGGCCCCCCCAAATAATCCAGGATAATTTCCCCATCCTATGACCCTTCACTTAATCACATATGCAAAGACCTCCCCTTTTTTGCCATATAAGGCAACATTCATAGGTTGCAGAGTTTAGGACGTGAGTATCTTGAGGGGTAGGATTTTTATCCCCCCACACTCATTTCCTACATCATTTTCTTACAGAGCTCCAATGAGATGTATGTTCGACCTTCCCGTTCCATCCTCTATGTCTTTAATCTCTTTTTCACAGTCTATAACTTTGGCTCTCTGTGCTGCCACCTTCTTCAGATCTAACTTCCATTTTTCCAATTATCTCTTTCTTTCTTTCTTTCTTTCTTTCTTTCTTTCTTTCTTTCTTTCTTTCTTTCTTTCTTTGTTTCTTTCTTTCTTTCTTTTCTTTCTTTTCTTTCTTTCTTATGCCCTGGATGTTCTAAGAGGGTTCTCCTGTTTTCTTTTTTATATATATTTTTTAAAGACAGAGTCTTGCTCTGTTGTCCAGGCTAGAGTGCCGTGGCGTCAGCCTAGCTCACAGCAACCTCTAACTCCTGGGCTCAAGCGATCCTCCTGCCTCAGCCTCCTGAGTAGCTGGGGCTACAGGCATGCGCCACCAAGTCTGGCTGATATTTTCTATTTTTAGTAGAGACAGGGTCTCGCTCTTGCTCAGGATGGTCTCGAACTCCTGAGTTCAAGGGATCCTCCTGCCTTGGCCTCCCAGAGTGCTAGGATTACAGGCATGAGCCACTGCGCCCGGCCCCATTTTTCCAACTATCTTTTCAGCCCTATGTAATGTGATTTTTAGTCTAGTCATTGGTTTTTAAATTTCAATTAATATATTTTTTATTTCTGGAAGTTTTATTTTGTTCTTTTTAAAATCTTCAGGGTCATTTTATAGTCTCTTGCTCCACATTCAATTTGATTCTCTCTTTAAGTGATTTGTTTCTTTAGATTGAACGTGCTGGAGAAAATTGTACCTCCTTTGTAAAATTTTACTGTGAAAACCATTAGAGAAATGGGCTGGGAGCTGGAGGGGGAATTTAGAGTAAAAAAAAAAAAAAAAAAGCGAAGGCCAACAAATTACCTTACGGGAAGGTAGAGATTTGTATGGTGATGAGAATGGCCAGCAGACGGGCCAGGTGACAGAGTGTGGCCAGGTGATGGAGTGTGTCCTTCCTAACAGAAGGAG
>CAUYRT010022377.1:0-22891 GCA_963574885.1 Lepilemur ruficaudatus
ATGGCAGCACAATTCACTATTGCTAGGTCGTGGAAACAACCCAAGTGCCCGTCAATTCATGAGTGGATTATTAAACTTTGGTATATGTTTACAATGGAATACTACTCAAGTTTAAGAAACGACAGTGAGCTAGCACCACTTGTATTATCCTGGATTGAGCTCGAGCCCATTATTCAAAGTGAGATGACACAAGACTGAAAGAATTGACCCCACGTGTACTTGCCATCAAATTGGTACTGACTGATTAACACTATGGGGCTCAAATGGTGGTGGTGTTCATTAGGGATTCAGGGGGAGAGGGGTAGACCCACGTCTGAGCGATGTGGTGGGCACTGTGGAGGGGAGGGGCATGCTTGAAAAATAGTTGGGGAAGGGAATTAAGGGTCTCAATAGGGGGAAGGAAATTCTCTAAAACTGATTTATGTGATTAACTGTACATCTTGGTAAATTCACTGATAATCATTTAATTGTACACTTAAAATGGAGTAAAGGCATGATATGTAAAGTATACTTCAATAAAGAAGAAAAAAAATAAATGAAAATTTATTTTAAAGCTTTCTGTAATATTGTTGAGTCAAATGTAAATATTTAAATGTGTATCTTTAACATGCATAGTGTTAAAGTTATCATGTGCTTATTTTTTCAGACCTGCTCATGTGTCTTTGGTGACTTTTAACCAAATAGCATCAGGGCAAATATACTTAGGGACAAGGTCTGGTTTAACAAATTATTTTATACTCATCTACTTTAAAGCTAGTTCTTACTATGTAGTCTTAGAATTCAGAGCAATATCTTATAAAACAAACAGTTATAGTCAACGGTAACTTTATTGTGTAGGCTTTTTCTAAGTTGTTAAACTTTTTTTCTTCCTTAACAATGTGTAAATGAATACTGTGAATAGTTAATATCTCATGACTTAGGGGTCAGGCTCCAGGGGCAGTTTTCTAAAGTTAGACTTCCAGTGTTTTGTTTCTAATTCCTGTTATTGTGAAATATTAGCTTGCCTTCAAATTGAACTTTCAAGATTCATGGTTTTCTTGAACAATTTAATGTTAACCTGGTTGAATTAGACTGTTTCATTCTCTTTGCGTTCAGGTTGGATTTCCTTTGGGTGGTGGAGAGTGAATTGAACTAGGTGTTGAAAATCTTGGTTTCTGCTCCTTGGGCAAATAACTTAGTCTTTCTGTCTTAATTTCTCCATCTATAAAATGGTATAATACCACGTATTCTGCTTATCAAATAAAATTGTTTGGAAATCAAATAAATTATGTATCTCTCAAAACTCTGAACTGTTGAATTTTATACAAAGTAAGGTCCTATTACTACCCATATTGTAAATCATTGGTATTACCTGATTTTTCCTCATTCTCCTAAGTTGGTGTCCACCAGAAGGAATTTTGGAATGAAGCAGTGTGTGTTTGTCTTACTCCTTGAACTTGATTTCCTAGTGCTAAATCTGGGTTTATTTGGTTATTTACTTAGACGTGGAAAAAATGGACTTATGGTGATAGCTTATTTTTTATCATGAAGTAAAAAATTACACATGATAAATGAACAGATAACAGTACAGTTTTTCAAAACCGTACCTTTTGCTAGATTTTGTCTTTTCTTTTTACTTTCGTATACTCCCAGAGTACAATCCTTAGTATGATTATTAAGGGCAGCGCTCATTGTCAGATTCCCTGGGTTTGAATCTAGGTCCATTGTGGTCCTTGGGAAAGTGACTTAACTTTATTATGCCCCAGCTTTTTTCTTTTTGTTTGAGACAAAGTCTTGCTCTGTTTCCCAGGCTAGAGTGCCGTGGCATCAGCCTAGCTCACAGCAACCTCAAACTCCTGCGCTCAAGCGATCCTGAGCTCAAGCCTCCTGAGCAGCTGGGACTACAGGCATGCTCCATGTCACCTGGCTAATTTTTTCTATTTTTGATAGAGATGGGGTCTCCCGCCTCAGCCTCCCAGAGTGCTAGGATTACAGGCATGAGCCATTGTGCCTCGCCTCCTGAGTTTTTTAATGTGGAGTTTCTAGGTTGCTGTGTGGATTAAGTGAGATAATGTATGCAAATTGCTTATCACAGGGCCTGGCACAGAGAAAATGCTCAAAATGTTTTCATATCCTTATATAATTATTGATAATGATTTCTGAGGATCCATTTAACCTCTCATTCTTTTAAATTAAAATGGCAGTTTAGTGCTTTCTGATATATTCTTTCTACATACACTTATATTCTGTATTCAGAACACAATTTTCAATTTTGTTATATGAACTAAACTGTAGTTAAATTTTAACTACTAAATTTTAACTAAATTTATTGCAATACGTTGTACTTTAATTTTCAGTAAGAAATGGTTAATATCTAAAAATTCTAGATTTTTAAAGTTATTAACGAAGATAGTTCTGTAATGTAGGAATTATTTTTTTCTTTTTAAAGTTTAAAATCTGAAACTAAGAGAATTTATGAGACATGCCACCAACATGTAAACACAAACACCAGCAGGGCAGGATTTTCTTTTCTGCTTTGTTCACCAATACATCTTCAGTGCCTAAAACAGTGCCTAGTGAATAGTGGGTAGTCAGTGTAAGTTTATTGAATATTATAAATGAATTTTATGAACACAAATCTTTATTTCAAACTTTGATTTCCTTATTTTATTACAGCTATTATCTCTTAGCACTGTTCAGTATTTTTAAGGCTATTTTGAGCTTTTGTGTGTGTGTGTGTGTGTGAGAGAGAGAGATAGGGTCTCGCTCTGCAGTGAGGTGGTGTGATCATAGCTCACTGCAGCCTCGAAATCCTAGACTGAAGTGATCTGCCTGGCTCAGCCTCCCGAGTAGCTGGGACTGTAGGCATGCATTACCACATCTGGCTAATTTTTAAATTTTTTTGTAGAAATGGGATTTCTCTGTGTTGCCCAGGCTGGTCTCAGACTCCTGTCCCAACCTATCCTCCCGCCTCAGCCTCCCCAAGTGCTGGGATTACAGGCATGAGCCCAGGGACCCAGCTATTTTTAGAGACCTTTATAAAGATCAGTTGGTAGTATTCATTTTTAAGTATACAAAATTAATGAGAAATGCAATTTGCATAAAGCTTGGTGTCACCTCAGCTCAGTTGAGGCTCAAATGTGAGAGAAAATGTGGTTGTCCCTCCAGTGTGGGCTGAAAAACAATAGGGATATGTTTCATAGCATAGTTCCTTTATTTCAAATGTGAATTCCTGCTATGTTAAAATGTAGAAACAAAACCAATCTAGCAGCACATAATAATTTATCTTACTTTGATTTATTGATTACTGTAAAGTTATGTTAGTGAGATTTAGTAAGAATCAGTTGTATTCAGATTCCAATTCTTGAAGAACCTTTATCTTGGGATGTGTAAATTGTCTTTTTTTGAACAATTTAACTGTGAACTCAGTGATCTTATAAAATTCAAATGTATTTTCTTCTGTTATATAATGGATTTTGCTCCCTTTATTTTATTGTACAGAATATGGGTATTTTTCACAATTCTTGCTTATGGAAAGTGATGTTTTCAAAAGATGACCTCTCCTTGCTCCTTCTAAATCTTATTCTAGGTCTTTTCCTCACCCATCATGTTAAGACCAAAACAAAATTGTCTAGGAGAGACTGATGTCTGTCATTTTCTTTAAAGTCTTTAGGAAAAGAAGTTAGAATTACCTTAGGCTAGTCTAGAATCTCACAACCTTGCTATTAGGAATCCTTTTATTGGCTGAATTCCTTCTTTGTTACCTTAAATCCTTTCTTCTTTTACTGAAAGTGATCAGTTGCCTCAATAATTCCTTCATATACAATTATGATTTACCTTACTTAATGCAATAAATGTTCCTAAGTGTAAATTGAATCATGGCATGTTCTAAATGAATTCTGTTTAAAGAATTCCTTTTGTAAAGTAAATAGTTACTGGTTAATTATGTTTTGGGTTTGTTTTTGTTTGCTTTCTTTTTGGTTGTTAGTGGTAGTTGTTTGTTTTATTTTTTTCCATAATAGATTTGGATTTTCAAATATATGGTTTACTTAAAAACAGGGTATACTTAGCAGTGATTTCTAAGGTCATTTTTGAAGTTTCTCTTCTGTGGGTTAAGAAGCACTGATACAAGCAGTAATTTGAGGTTTCTTGCACTGAATATTAAGTTGGTTCTTTTCTAAAAAGGAAAACAACTTCAGTCTCCTTTAGAATGTACTGTCATCTATACTCAGTAGAGGGATTGTTAAAGATAACATTAAATGTCATTATGCTAACTATACCTTCTTTGTGCCTACAATTTGGTTCCACTTCACCCCTCCTCTTGTGTGTTGCAGCTGGTGGATAGTGAGGTGGTCATGCTTTCAGCACACTGGGAGAAGAAGAGGACGAGCCTCATAGAGTTGCAGGAGCAGCTCCAGCAGCTCCCAGCTTTAATGGCAGATTTAGAATCCATGACAGCAAGTCTGAGTAAGTCCGATGTTTGCATCTTTTAGGAATGAAAACTATTTGGACAGGATGATGTAATTTCATAGCTTTTAAGAATACATTAAATTATTTGTTAACAGGATTTTTTTTTGACAGTCATGAGTTCTAGTTGATTTCATATTCTCATTAAGTGAGCATTAGATAGAAAATGATTTGAAGTGTAGAAATTATTTATTTATTTATTTATTTTTGAGACAGTCTCACTCTGTTGCCCGGGCTAGAGTGCCGTGGCATCAGCTTAGCTCACAGCAACCTCAAACTCCTGGGCTCAAGCGATCCTTCTGCCTCAGCCTCCCGAGTAGCTGGGACTACAGGCATGCGTCACCATGCCCGGCTAATTTTTCTATATATTTTTAGTTGGCCAATTAATTTCTTTCTATTTTTTAGTAGAGACGGGGTCTCGCTCTTGCTCAGGCTGGTTTTGAACTCCTGACTTGGAGCAATCCACCCGCCTCGGCCTCCCAGAATGCTAGGATTACAGGCATGAGCCACTGCGCCCGGCCTGAAGTGTAGAAATTAGTTTTAAAATATACCTCTAACTGTTTGACTCAGTTTAGCTCAGGACACAGAATTATAATTTTGTTGATTCTTAAAGTGACTTGGGGGCTGTCTTTGTGATATTAAGTCTCTTGGGTCGCTTTCTTTTAAAAATATAAATATAGAAAATAAAAGGGATTAGGTGACTTTGTCCTGACCATAGGATGTACTCCAGAAATTGTTGCTTTTAAAATTTAGGTCTGCAAGAGCTTTGTGTTTTGTAGCATGTTTCTTTTATCCTCAAGCTGATGACAGATCAAATAAATCCTGTTAAAGGAGGGAGTTTGACTAAATTTATACTTGTGAAAGTTTATTTATTTATTCATTTTTTTTTGAGACAGAGTCTCACTCTGTTGCCTGGGCTAGAGTGCCGTGGTGTCAGCCTAGCTCACAGCAACCTCAAATTCCTGGGCTCAAGTGATCCTTCTGCCTCAGCCTCCTGAGTAGCTGGGACTACAGACATGCGCCACCGTGCCCGGCTAATTTTTTCTATATATTTCTAGTTGTCCAATTAATTTCTTTCTATTTTTAGTAGAGACAGGGTCTCGCGCTTGCTCAGGCTGCTTTCGAACTCCTGACCTCAAGTGATCCTCCCGGCTCGGCCTCCCAGAGTGCTAGGATTACAGGCGTGAGCCACTGCGCCGGGCCAAAAGTTTATTTTTGTTGTTGTTGTTTTCATTTAGATGGATTATGTTGGTATTCTTTTTTTCTTGGGTTTATGTTCAGAAAATTATCTTTTATGTTTGACAATACCACATCTCAAGATGATATTATGGCTTACTATTTTCTTTTTTTTTTGAAACAGAGTCTCACTCTGTTGCTCTGGCTAAAGTACCGTGGCATCAGCCTAGCTCACAGCAACGTCCAACTCCTGGGTTCAAGTGATCCTCCTGCCTCAGCCTCCTGAGTAGCTGGGACTACAGGCATGCACCACCATGCCCAGCTAATTTTTTCTGTTTTTGGTAGAGATGGGGTCTCACTCTTGCTCAGGCTGGTCTCAAACTCCTGAGCTCAAATGATCCGCCGCCTTGGCCTCCCAGAGTGCTAGGATTACAGGCGTGAGCCACCGCGCCCAGCCTATGGCTTATTATTTTCTAATTAAGCTGAGATCTTAGTGAAGTAGGAGGTAGGAGCTATCTATACTGGAGATAAACTTCTTGAGCTCATACCCTGATCTAGTCTTATAGGTTGTGACTTGCTCAGTATCATACAGTTAATATATGGATCCAGGCTCCTGGCTACATTGGTGATATCCTAAATTGGATGAGGGTAGGATGGCAGCTGTCCCTAGGACTTCATGAACTGTATTCTTCAAGCCCCCTGGCTGTTAGAGTGCCTTTCCAGGTCAGTGTTTTGTTCCTTCTGAAGGCAGGACATCATGGAAAAGAGAAATGTGAAATATCTGTGGTTGCCCTCTGCATTATTTCCCTCTTGTAGGTATAGTAATGATCCTTCCCAAGCCTTGGATAATTAACTGATGGAAGTAGCCTTCAAGATATTTGGAATTTTCTTTTTAGCCACTTTCTTTTAGCTTATGTAACTATATCACTTTGACTTACTTGCTTTTCATTGGTTGTATATTTCTTTGCAGAGACATTCTCCTACAATAACCAGTGTCTTCTTTTTTCCCAGCTGAAAGTAAATCTTTTTATCAATAGTTCTTTGTTTAATACTACTCTACTGACTAAATGCATTTTACCATAATTCTAATAATTTTCATAGTTCTGCTTTGGAAATGAGGTCTATGTAAATCTTCTTAGAATATAATATATTTTCATTTTCAATTAGGATTCTAATATCCTGAAAAATGTTTGATATTTAGTGAAGCATGACCTTACTTTTCAGAAACTGCATTTTGACTTCTTAAATGAATGGATTGGGCTTCCCAAATGCTCATTTAAATCCTCTCTCTTTACTAATCTGAGAATATCTATCACTAAAGGCAAATTAAAGCTAAAAGATTTTCTGAAATACTATTCTGGGGAGATAGTCACTTCTAAATAAATTTGAGTTGCTTTTTTTCCTAGTCTATGTGTCTAACCTATATTGTGCCCTTTTAGAGAGTTAATTCAGTTTGCTTAGAAGGTATGTCTAAAATGTAAATGGTTTTTTTATAAAACCAATCTAAATTATCTGTAAGCCTTTGAAGTACATGCTACTTTTGAGTTTTAATCTATTGCTGTTTTTTGCCTGAAATTTATACTTCGTAATGAATGAGTAACTGTGGAAGATAGCATGTCAAAACGTGGAATTCCGGAGGCTTAGTATTTGTTGGCCTGCAATAAGCTCATAGAGAGGTGTTTTGAAATCATGAGACTTTTAGCTAAGCAACTTAAGCTGCATGAAATTAAAGCTGCTATTCTTATTCTTTACAAAACATTTTGAATCCAAATTTTGTGTGTTAGGTTGTATTATAAACATATACCTGTATCATTAATATACTTTATGGATTTATTTTGATGCATTTATGTATCATTCTTAGATATTGGAAGCATTTGGTATTTTAAATGTTCACTTACATAGTAATAGATTTTGGTAGCCTCAAAATATCTCCTATAATTACCTAAATACCTTGAAATAATATTATAAGACTTAACTTGTCAATTAATAGTAAAAAAATAAAAACAACTTAGAAGAAAATAGTAGCAACCTATATTAAATTACAGGATCCCCCTAACTTCTTTGAACTTTTTACCTTTTCACTGTCAGATCTGATGCCATATCTAGTCAGTCCCTCCATTTTCCATGCTACTTAATTCTTTTGGTCCTGCCTTGCTCTTTAGAGCAGCAGTCCCCAACCTTTTTGTCACCAGGGGCTGGTTTCATGGAAGATGTTTTTTCCATGGATGGGGGCTTGGGGAGGAGGAGAGCAGATGGTGAGCAATGGGGAGTGGCTGTAAATACAGATGAAACTTCGACCGCTCGCCCGCCGCGTGTGGCCCGGTTCGTAACAGGCCATAGACCGGTACCGATCCATGGCCTGGAGGTTGGGGACCACAGCTCTAGAGGGTCTGCCTTTATTAAATAGTAAATGATTTATATTATGTGAGCAATTTGGACTTTTGATAATGCTGTGTTATCCCATGGCTACATAAATATGACTCCTGGTTACCTAGTGCCTCAAAAATTGTTAAGAACAGCAGATAATCCATTTATATTGGTTTCTGTCCAACTTACAAAAGCCTGTTTAATTGGTACTTACTGGTAAGGCTTGACATTTTAAAAAGAAACAATAAAGGTATGCTAGGAACTGAAAAGGGTTATGAACTCTCAGATCTGGGTTTGGATCCCAATTCTACAACTTTCTAACTGTGAGACTTGTGGAGGTTTCTTAACTGCTCTAAGCTTTTGTTTCCTCATCTGCAAAATGAGAATGAGAGTTCCTGCCTCATAGATATTTGGAGGATTAAATGAGATGACACAGGTAACCACTTAGCACAGTGTCTGCCATGTGTCTGGGCATCTGCTGTGCACTACACACTGTTTATGGGCTCTGGGTGTATGGCAGTGAACAAGGCTGGGTACCTGCCATTAAGATGCTAACATTCTAGTGGGAGTCTCTCTAGCCTTTGCAAATTTGCAAAACCATTATTCCGTGACAGAAGGGATTGAATGGGTGTTATGCAATTCAGCTTGTGCTGCAAAACGGTTTGGAATGCAAAACCACAGCATTAAATGTGGTGAGATTAGTATTCTGTACATTGAAAGTGTCTAAGTATACAATGAGATATATTCATTCAAATTCTGTACACTTTCTTACTCTGTGAAAAAAACCACAATGTGCATTTTATCATAAAACTGAGAAAATAATGTTTGAAAAGTATTTACTGAATTCTCTTGAATTTCCACTAGAGGGTAGTCTAATCCTGTTCCTTTATGGAAGTTTAAAATGTCAAGGGCTTGTCTCTAAATTGTCGCTATCACTTAGTTTATTTTATATGACCTATTTTAGAATGACCGTTACCTTCATCTAGAACAGAAAATTCTGTTAATTCTTAGATAACAAAGTGATATAAGATAATAGCAGCCACATACTGAGTTTGTCTCTCTCTTTTGATGTGACCTACCCTGATACAGTATTGTTTTGCTTATATATGGAATTAGGTCATCTGACTGGGAGAGTGTCAAAGCTGTTAGTGTTTCATGAACTAGATTATTTTATTGTCCATGTTATTAATACTTTCTGAGATTAGAATTTTCAAGAGGCACATTAACTCTCTTTAGATACCTTTTAGTCTACTACATAGATCTCATTTGTTACACAATGGCTTTTGCAAGTTAATGCACCTCTTAAAGTTTCCTTATTACCATACCGTCATTACCTTATTACCTCAGTACATAAAAGCGTAACATTAAGCATTTGAAGAGTCTTGCGGTCTTTTAGTACCTGGCCTCTGTGACCCATGGGTTTGCAGCCAAAGAAGTTTCTTTGTTCTGTGAGCCTAATTATTTTGTTAGGAAAGAACTCATTAAGTGTGAAATAATTAATTTTAGTGCTGTCTCATTCTTCATATATCAGTGGTTACACTACAGATAATATGTATTTGAAACAAATGGCACAAAGAAAAATTCCAAACAGAATTGCTCTTCCTCTGGGACAGTCTTCTCACAAAGATTTGTGAAGCTCTTTCCTGCACAGCTGTCAGGCATTCCCAAAAGGCTTTTCACAATAAAATTCCACCTATTTTTTCCACTGATTCACTAAATGAGACATATGCTGTTGTTATAGCGAGCAAAATGGTGAGGCTTGAGCTTCTTGTAAAGGTATATTTGTGTCCATGGAGGCCTGCTAGTGTTTTATGCACATGCGTTCTGAGTTGGTTGCCAAATTTACTCATACGTGCAACTTGTTTTGTAACAGGAAATGAGCAGGTTGTGACAGGGAAATTAAATTTCTGACAACTTTAATATAAAATATTCAGAATACACATCATATATGTGCTTATAATTATTTAAAGAGTTTTTAAAAAATTTTTAATATAAAAAGGGAAGGAAATTCTTTTCAATACATTTCTTTTATATTTTATTACTGCTTTCAAGCCCGTTAAGAGTTAGAATAGGAAATTTTTATTGCTGCTTCTGCTTTAACTCACTGATAATATGACCTGGTTTGACATACTGCTAATAAAGTACCATCATTTTGTTTAATGTTCTCTAAGTTCTCTGCCCATGTTTAATTTATTCTTTTACAAAATTTAGCATGATCTCTTACTATTTAAAGTAGATGAATGTGAATCATAGATTTGTTTTCTTGATGATTTTGTGTTTTAGAGTAATACAATCATTCTATCACCAGACATGATTCTTTATTGAATTCAATAGATGAGGTATTAGGGGATACAGAGATGCAGAAATACAGTGTTCTCCTGTAAGACCCTTACTGATTTCTGAGAGAGATAAGAGCACACATCAGAATATATTAATAAGTCCTATGTGGGTCTCACAGGTCTGGAGAAGTACAGAAGGAGGAGGGAGCCCTGTGGGTTAGGAGCTCTGGCCTGAGCCTGGAAAGTAAGATCGAGGTGGGCAGTGAGGACAAGCATAGGTATTTAGGAGACAGGCAAAGGCAAGGAGGCAGCAGCGTTCAGGACTCCTCTTGGAATGTTGAGTGGTCCTGTTTTGCTGTAATATAGGATATGTGAAGGAAAGTATTAATAGTAGTGAGATTATAAAAGTAGGTTGTGGCCAGAGAGCAATAGGTCTCTGAATACTAAGTTAAGGAGTTTAACTTGATTCCAAAAGGACTCAGGAGCCTTTGAAGCTTTTTAAATGGGAGAACGTAAATATGAATTTGGTGGCAGCAATAAAGTGAATACTGATTATCCCAAACATTTTTTGATCTATGTGTGCCATTCAGCACAAGAGCATGATGCTGTTGGCCTATTCAGAAGGATGTATGGTTTGTTTCTTTCTCATTAGGAGTTAAAAGTTGGTACCAAACCACTCCCAAGTTTTCACGTGATCCCTGTGTTATTAACAGAAGAATGGCTAGGGCAGCAAGTACAACTTGTACCTAGAATAGAATGAGAAATTAATTGGCTAGAGGTCAACTTTGTTCAAGTTCCTGGCCTCATTTGCTCTGTAGTCAACCAACAAAGCTAGAATCTAAATGGAAATTGCCATCCGTCCATGTAAAGATAAAAAAGGAACATACACATTTTCTAACATAGAATAATTGTTGACTCTATTATGTATTTTTATGTTTTCTTTTTAGGAAAATCATTTGAAATTTAATTCCCCTCACCTATAGGGAATCTTAAGTCTAAGAATACAGCCTGGAGTATAATTTGTAAGTATGTAAGTTTGTCAGGAGAAAGGAAAGTGTTCTTGATATTTTGATCTATTAGATCCATAGATCTTGTTTACATCATGATCATTACTGGTCAACAAAATTAGTTTTGTAAAAGTCATTTAAAACTAATAGCCTACAAAAGTTTTTTTCTACATATTTTTTACATTCAGTCATTAATAACTGTCAAGGGCTAAGTTTAGATACTTTGGCTCATTTAATCCTTTTAACAGCATTACAAGATGTATGTTGCTAGCCCTCTTTTCACAGGTGAGACATCACGTTGCATCTCATCTGTAAGGGGCGAGCTGGGTTTCTAAGCTTGTGCTTCAAAGCCTAACTCTTACCCAGTCCTCTATATGCTAAGGATGCATGCATTATACTGTAGGAACCAAGTAGCTTAGAGTTACATGGATTCCATATTAAATTATTCTGGTTCTTATCACTAATCAAAGTGAAATCGCCTTTTAAATAATCCTATTAGCTATGATTGTCATTCGTACATTTTAAGACCCTGTCAGATTAGTTATAACAGAATGAGCTGAATATTGGTTCTTCAGGGCCAGTAGTACTAACTCCCAGGCTGTTTCCTGGTCAGTTTTTCATTCAGTACAATAAAAAAGGATCTAAATGGTAATATAACATAATTTTGCCTGTTTTCCCCACACGAACTCCTTATGTACTATTTATGACATTCCTAAAAAATCTTAAATATAATTAATTACTTACTGGTTAAAATTTAGATTTTATAAATTATTTAATTTAGGCCTTCTATAATCACATGTTAGCTGTTTTATGTAGCCCCTGAGGATAGATTCAAAAACCATTATGAATTGCACTATTGTCAGCCTTTTCCAGACTTACCAGCGGTTCACAGTGATACAACAATGTGATAAAAGTCAGTACCTAAAGTATCTTTGAAGAGAACTGCTAAACTGCTTATCACATTTCCACTTTTGGATAAAATTTTGTTTGTCCCCAAATCTATGTCTTTAAGCCTTTGTTTATGCCCTACCAAATAGAAGAAGTAGTTTCTACAAGCACAAATAGTTAGTAAAGTTAAAATTTAGGATATTAGAAAATGTCAGTGCTTCTGGATTTAATAGGCCTTTGGATCAAAGATTAAATAAAAAGCGAATTTTTTTAAAATTAAAATTCATACTTTATTCATATTTGTTTAGTTTTTACCTAATATTCTTTTTCTGTTTCAAAATTCCATTCAGAATACTACATTAAATTTAGTCATCATGTCTCCTTAGGCTTCTCTGGGCTCTAACAGTTTCTCAGACATTTATTTGATTTTGATGACCCTGACAGTGTTTTTGTTTTTATGTTTTGGGGAGGACAGGGTCTTGCTCTGTCTCCAGGCTAAAGTGCAGTGGCATCATCACAGCTCACAGCAACCTCAAACTCCTGAGCTCACGTGATCCTCCTGCCTCAGCCTCCCGAGTAGCTGCACTACAGGTGTGTGCCACAATGCTCAGCTAATTTTTCTGTTTTTTGTAGAGACAGGGCCTCGCTATGTTGCTCAGGCTTGTCTTGAACTCCTGGCCTCAAGCATTCCTTCCCTCTCGGCCTCCCAAAGTGCTAAGATTACAGGTGTGAGCCATCACGCCTGACGTACTTGACAGTTTTTTGAGGCATACAGAGCAGATATTTTGTAGAGTGTCCCTCAATTGCAATTTAAGAATATTTTCTATATTTTGAATACCAATCGTTTATCAGATGTGTTCTGCAAAGGTTTTCTCCCAGTTTATGCCTTCTCTTTTTTTAAATTTCTAATTATTTATATGTATATATTTTGCTTTTATTCTTAATTGACCATAATAATTGTACATATTTATGAGGTACAGTGTGATATTTTGATACATGTATACAATGTGTAATGATCAAATCAGCATAGTAAGCATATCCATTACCTCAAGCATTTATCATTTCTTTGTGTTGGGAAGAGTCAAAATCTTTTCTAGTTATTTGAACCTATATAATAAATTGTTAGTTACAGTCACCCTACAGTGCTATAGAACAGTAGAACTTATTCCTCCTATATAGCTGCATTTTTTTTTTTAATCTGTTAACCAACCTCTGGCTACCCTCATCCCCTTCCCAGCCTCCAGTAACCATTCTCCTCTCAATTTCAATGACATCAACGTTTTTCCACATGTGAGTGAGAACATGTGGTATTTGCCTTTCTGTGCCTGGCTTATTTCACTTAACGTAATGTCCTGCAGGCTCATCCTTGTCATTGTGAATGATAGGATTTTGTTCTTTTTTATGGCTGAATAGTATTCCATTGTGTATTATACCACATTTTCTTTATCCATCATTGTTTGGTTTTTTTTTCTTTGAGACAGAGTCTCTGTCACCCAGGCTTGAGTGCAGTGGCGTCATCATAGCTCACTGCAACCTCAGACTCCTGGGCTCAAGCAATCCTTCTGCTCAGCCTCCCTAGTAGCTGGGACTACCAGGTGCACACCACCATGCCTGGCTGATTTTTTTCTATTTTTAGTAGTAATGGCATCTCCCTCTTGCTCAAGCTGGTCTTGAACTCCTTGCTTCAAATGATCCTCCTGCCCTGGCCTCCCAGAGTGCTAGGATTACAGGTGTGAGCCACTGGGCCCAGGCTTCTGTTCATCTGTTGATGTGTGTTTTCCTTTAGAGATGTCTATTTAGCACATTTGCCCATTTTTACTTTTTTTTTTCCTGTTGCATTCTTTGAGTTCCTTGTATATTCTGGATATTAATCCCTTGTTGGATGAATAGAATCCCTTGTTAGATGAATAGTTTACAAACATTTTCTTCCATTCTGCTGGTTGTCTCTTTATTTTATTATTTATTTATTTATTTATTTTGCTGTGCAAAAGCTTTTTAGTTTGATACAATCCCATTTGTCTAATTTTGCTTTTGTTCCCTTTTGAGGTCTTCTCCATAAAATCTTTGCCCAGACCAATATCCTAAAGTGTTTCCTCTTGTGTTTTCTTCTAGTAGTTTCATAGTTCTGGTTCCTACATTTAAGTCTTTAATCCATTTTGAATTGACTTTTGTATGGAGTGAGAGATGAGGGTCTAGTTTCATTCTTCCAGATACATGTATATGTATATGTATATGTATATGTATATGTATATGTATATGTATATATCCAGTTTTGCAAGTATCATTTATTGAAGAGACCATACTTTCCCCAATGAATGTTCTTGGTAGCTTTGTCAAAAATCAATTGGCTATAAATACATGGATTTATTTCTGGGTTCTCTATTCTGTTTCATTTCTATATGGGGCTGTTTTTATGCTATACCATGCTGTTTGGGTTACTATAGCTTTGTAGTGTATTTTGAGGTCAGGTAATGTGCTGCCTCCAGCTTTGTTCTTTTTGTTCAGGATTGCTTTGGATATTTGGGATCCTTGGTGATTACATATAAGTTTTAGGATTTTTTTTTCCTATTTCTGTGAGGAATGTTATCAGTATTTTGATAGGGATTGCATTGAATCTATAGATCACTTTTGGCAGTATGGTCATTTTCATAACATTCTTCAAATACGTGAACACGGGATATCTTTACATTTTTGTGTCTTCATCAATTTCTTTCATCAGTATTTTTTGGCTTTCCTTGTAGAGATCTTTCACCTCCTTGGTTAAATTTAATCTTAAGTATTTTAATTTTTTGTAACTATTATAAAGGAATTGCCTTTTTGATTTTTCCCCTACTAGTTCACTGTTGGTGTGTAGAAATGTTACTGATTTTTGTATGTTGGTTTGGTATACTGCAACTTTACTGCATCATTTATCAAGTTCTAAAAGTTGTTTGGTGGCACTTTTAGGGTTTTCTGTATATAAGATCATATCATCTGCCAACAGGAACAATGTGACTTCCTCCTTTCCAATTTTGATGCCCTTTCTTTCTTTCTCTTGCCTAATCAGTCTACTTAGGACTTCTAAAAACAAGCAAAAATTTGCATTGCAAGTTAAAATTTGAGGAGTTTGCCTCTAATCCAGATGCTGTGAAAGCTAGTTTAGAAAGTCACATTAAAATTAGTAGATGAATGAAGGAATTGTATTGTAACTGTTTAAATGAACCTGAGACTAGAAGTCTGCATGGCCAACTTGTTCCTGCTCTGCTGCTCCTTTCCCCCGGATTGCTGTCAGTTCCTAACTTGGGAGTGATCTCTTTTTGAACTTTCCCTCTTTCTCATCTGTGCGAGATGCCGCTTTGTGTTCTCACAGCACCTGGCACCTAGCTCTGTCAGGCTGTGTTGCCACTGAAATATGCCTCCCCTCTGCTGTAAGCTCCTTGAGTTCAAGGACTGTCTTTTCCGTCTTTGTGACTGGCACATGTCAGTGGGCATTTGATAAATGGTTATGAGGCTGTTTGAGTTGTGAAATCTTTGACCTTGAAAACTTTTCTGTTGTATGAGAAAACAACCAATCCTTGCCCCTACGATCATGATTTTCTTAGCATCCTATCCACTAGAAAGCACTGTAATCTAAGAGGGACTCAGTTTAGATTCCTGACCGTGCTTCACTAGGTATGTGACCTTGGGTGAGGCACTGAATTTGTTTCTCTAGGCTTTGGTCTTCAATCTTTTCAGTGAAAAATTTGACTGGATGATCTTTATGTTCCAATAAAGCTGCAAAGCTCTGTGGCCTAGAGGCAGAGTAAAACAGTGAAAGACTAGTCACCTGGTGGGTAGGGCTAAGTCTCTTTCCACCTGACCACTGATGGTCCTAGTAACCTTACTGAATATTTGTACCTATCTGCTGTGCCTTGTGTATATGATGCTCCAGAGGCAAAACAAATGCATAAGTAACTTGGGACAGTGAATATTAAATTAAGTATAATTTGTATAAATGTATTTTGTTATATTCTCATGTGAAAATTGAATATTCACATATGGTGTATGGGATTATTAGGATATAATGTTAGACTAATCACAATAGTCCATTTCTTCAACTTTCTGGTTAATAAAGTATTTAGGAAAGTTACATCTTGAAAATGGTTGCAATATAGTAAAAAAAGATAATAGAAGTATGTTTTAATGTTAGTATATTTTATTTTGCTTCAGGAAAGTTTAATAACAAACATTAAACAAAGGCAAAACAATATCGACAATTTAAACTTTTACTTTTTTGACACTTTTCTTCATGATCAGGGAATCTGCTTTTTGATGTTTCTTTCTTCTTTTTATCTTATGTACTTTCAGCTCATTTAGAGGCTAGTTTTGAGGAAGTAGAAAACCACCTGCTGCATCTGGAAGATCTATGCGGGCAGTGTGAATTAGAAAGATACAAACACATGCAGTCCCAGCAACTGGAGAATTACAAGAAAAATAAGAGGTGAGTTTGAAACATTTGCCACAATATTAATTTTTAATCTCAAAGTTTTCCATATTACTTTTCATGCTGTTCTTTATAAATTATGATTGATAAAAGATAAAGGTTCCAACATGTAAGGCTCATTAATGAGCCTTCTGAAATGCTTTTTTTTTTAAACCACTTCTGTTACCATTTTATGGAGATGTGTTATAAAAAGCTCAGAATGAAATAAAATCTAAATCACTAATATAAAGGTGGAGGGGAGCAGAGCAAAGGGCAAAGTTTCAAGAAAGTAGGAGCCCCTTCGTAGTTTTCTCCAAGTGGCAAGTGAATATCTTTCTCTTCTCCTCCTTTATTATTAGAGAGGAAGGGAAGGAAAGGGGCTAGATAGGTTTGAATCTCAACTCAGCCGGCCGAATACTACCTGTAGGGCCTTAGGCAAGTTAGTTAAGCTTTTTTAGCCTCAGTGTCACTGCTTTACAATGGGGATAATAATGTACCCACCTCATAGAGTTGTTGTGAGGATTATATGAGATTATTATTATCTAATTCAATTAGTGCTCAGTAAGTATTAGTTATAATAATGGTTGTTATCCTAGGCCAGCCTGAACTGGAAATAGGAGTCTAAGGGTAACAGCCTGCTAAGCTAGCTATGGCATCCCAAGTCCTGCAGAGGCCATCTGAGACAGGGCTGGAAGGTGCAGGGTGGGTGTTTCTGAAGCCCATGGGGAAGTCTATCCATGGTGGCTGATAAGAGAGTGTAAGACTGATTGTCATCTGTGCCGGGCACAGCAGAAACTGAAGCTGCAAAGGTGTTTGCTAGATGGAAGAAAACAGAAATCATGGGGTTAGAATCTGGCTATCACTGAATAGCAGATTTGGTGGAAGCAGAAGATGGATACATTGGGCAGGGCATACTGTTGGTCTTAAGAGTATTGGTAAGTCAAGTTATTCTGGGTCTAGGGTGTGACAGTAGTGCGAGTGAGCTACTGATGTGGACAGGAGGAGCTGGTCACTGATATATCAAAAAAAAAATTGAAGCTAATGCATATGTGTGGCAGGTTATCACATTGATGTTATAGTCTTCCAGCATGATGCCAAGGGATAGGGCAGAGTCAAAGACTGAGTGTTTTAGAGTTGAGGTTCTCAATCAGGTCCATGTGTCCTTAGAGTCATCTGGGGAGAGTGTTTAAAATGCAGATTCTTGGGCTCCATCATCAAAGAGTCCATTTCGAAGTTAATCCCAGTTGTATTGCTTTAAACAAGCATTCCAGGTGATTCTAGTATGGGTGGTTCTGGGACTACATTTTGAGAGACTGCAGGGCAGGGCTGGGGGCTGGGTCATGTGCAGGCTCTAGATAGAAGAACTTCAGAAGAGCTCCAAGGGGGACCATGGATCAAATGGTTCACAAAAGTTTGTATGTACATGAATTTTTCTGGAGGTGTTTTCTGTAAGTTCCATTTGCCCCACAAAGATTACAAGAGGGTGTGTGGCAGCATTAAAAGTGGAGTCCTTATCAAAGGAAGGACTTTTAAATGAGTGGTGAGCCTTGGGGTCTAGGGGATCCCGGGACTGATATGTGGGGCGTGGAAGACAAGAAACTTCCCTCAAGACGAAGGCTGAGGATTAGAGATGGTTAGGTTAGTTTTCAATGTTAAATGAAAAGATAGGGAGCTACTCTGTTGTGAAGAAGTTAGTAGTCATGGAAGTAAGTTTATTATGATGCAACAGAAGTTTCAAGGAATATGATAGGAAGGCTTAGAATTTTGAAAGGAAATTTTTGCAGGAGGTTGGACAGCTTGGATACAGGTGGTGTGACACTAGAAGATAGTTTACTCATCTGTAAAATGGGGATGGTAATAACAGAGTACCTTATAGGGTTGTTTTAGGGACTCAATTTGTAAAGTGTTTGGAATAGAGCTTGGCACCTGGTGAGTGCTCTGTCAGTGGTGGCCAGCTCTGACTACCTTGTATTATTACTATGCAACTATAAATAGATGGGTAAACTGTATTTTTAATGCCAGTTATGTTTTCTAACTACTTAAATATAAGAATTACATGAATATTGTGACTTTTCTATCAATATGTATTGAAATTTGTTTGAAATACATTATAGGCATATATCAGAGATACTGGGGATTTGGTTCCAGACCACTGCAATCTGTAAAATGAGTCACGTGAATTTTTTTTCCTGGTGCATATAAAAGTTATGTTTATACTATACTGTAGTCTATTACGTGTGCAATAGCACTATATCTAAGAAAACAGTGTACGTACCCTAATTAAAAACGCATTGCTTAAAAATGCTGACAAGCATCTGAGCCTTCAGCAAGACAACCTTTTTGTGGTGGAGGGTCTTGCCTCAGTGTTATGGCTGCTGATTGATCAGGGTGTTAATTTCTTAAGTTTAGGGTGGTTGTGGCATTTTCTTAAAATAACAAATCAAGTTTGCCACGGAAATCGACTCTTCCTTTTATAAAAGATTACTCTGTAGCATGTGATGCGGTTTGATAGCATTTTACCAACAGTAGAACTTTTTCAAAATTGAAGTCAATCCTGTCAAACCCTGCCTGCTTTGTCAACTAAGTTTATGTAATATTCTGAGTCCTTTGCTGTTGTTTCAACAGTGTTGACAGTATCTTTATCAGGAGTAGATTCCATCTTAAGAAGCCATTTTCTTTGTCCATCCATAAGAAGCAACTCCTCATCTGTTCAAGTTTAATCATAAGATTGCAGCAATTCAATCATATTTTCAGGCTCCACTTGTAATTCTGATTCTCTTGCTATTTCTGCCACACCTGAAGTTATTAATACTTTGTCTACTAAAGTCTTAAACCCCTTAAAGTCATCCATGAGGGTTGGAATCAGTTTCTTTCAAACTCCTGTTAATGTTGATTTTTTTAAAAATTTTAAATTTCTTTAAGAGACAGGGTCTTGCTTTGTTGCCCAGACTGTAGTACAGTGGTGCAATCATAGCTCACTGTAACCTTGAACTCTTGGGCTCAAGCGATCCTCCCGCCTTAGCCTCCAAAGTAGTTGGGACTATAGGCGTGAGCCACTGTTCCCAGCCTAATGGTGATATTTTGACCTCCTTCCATGAATCATGAATGCTGTTAATGGCATCTAGAATGGTGAATTCTTTCCGACAGGTTTTCAATTTACTTTTCCCAGATCCATCAGAGGAATAATAATCTATGGCAGCTATAGCCTTATTAAATGTTTTTCTTAAATAATAAGACTTGAAATTTAAAATGACTTCTTGATCCATGGGCTGCAGAATCGATGTTGTGTTGTCATGACAACAACATTAATCTTGTAAATCTCCATCAGAGCTCTTAGGTGACTAGGTGCATTGTCAATGAACAGTATTATTTGAAAAAAAATCTTTTTTTCTGAGTAATAGGTCTCAACAGTGGCTTAAAATATTCAGTAAACCATGCTATAAACAGATGTGCTGTCATCTAGGCTTTGTTGTTCCATTGATAGAGCACAGGCAGAGTAAATTTAGCATAATTCTTAAGGGCCCCAGGATTTTTTGGAATGGTAAATGAACATTGTCTTTGACTTGAGGTCACCAGCTGCATTAGCCTTTAACAAGAGAGTTAGCCCATTCTTTGAAGCTTTGAAGCCAAGCATTGACTTCTCTCAAGTTACGAAGGTCCTAGGTGACATCTTATTCCAATAGAAGGCTGTTTCATCCACATTGAAAATATGTTGTTTAGTGTAGCCAGCTTCATCAGTTATCTTAGCTGTATCTTCTGTATAAGTTGTTGCAGCTTCTACATCAGCACTTGCTGTTTCACCTTGCATTTGTTGTGGAGATGGCATCTTTTCTTAAATCTTAGGAACCAACCTCTGATAGTTTCAAGCATTAATTCTACAGCTTCCTCACCTCTCTCAGCCTTCACAGAGTTGAAGAGAGTTAGAGCCTTGCTCTGAATTAGACTGTAGCTTAAGGAATGTTTTGGCTGGTTTGATCTTCTATCTAGAGCACTAAAACTTCTCCATATCAGCAATCAGGCTGTTTTGCTTTCTTATCATTCATGTGTTCACTAGAGTAGCACTATTAATTTCCTTTGCATTCACAACTTAGCTAACTGCTTGGTATAAGAGGCCTGGCTTTCAGCCTATCCTGGCTTTTGGCATACCTTCCTTACTAAGCTTAATCATTTCTAGCTTTTGACTTCAAGTAAGAGATTCTTCCTCCTGAAATGATTGTTACTGATTCAATTCAAAATTATTAACAGAAAACAATTTGCTTGGTTTATTGTGAAAAGTGCTTGAAGACCTAAGCTTGAATTTCTTCTCTGCCACTTAACTACCTCTTTGCCCTTTTCCCAGTGACCTATCCTCTGCTTTCTTATCTGTGAAATAGAGATAATGAAAGTTCCTGTCAGGGTTACTGAAAATAAGAAATAATTTTTTAAAGGCCTAAATAAGAGTAGTTCTGTGTAGCTCACAGAATCACTGGTAATTCTCAATTCTGGTTAATTTGCTTCTCTAAATACAAATAGTAGAAATAGTAGAATGTTTAAATACAATTTAAACATTGCTTAAATCTATTTATATATAAACTGTAATCTTCCTGAAACTCTTATCCTATGAATTATCTTTTTAAAAGAAACTTTTTGGAAGTAATTTATTTAGTCTGATTACTTATATGGCTGATTAATCATTGGTCATAGTATAAATAATTTGATTGGTTTCGAAACTGAGACTTGAGCAATTGTATTCAGTCAAATGTAGATTAACCAAAAGATATCTTTTGAATAAATCATGTAGAACAGTTACTATTTGAAGTTTCATTTACATTTTAAGCTCCTTCTTGGTTACCCTTATTCAATCCTGATGTATCAAAACTGGAAATATGATGAAGGCTAGTGTAATTACACCAAAATAGCTTTGATACAGAATTTTCATTTAACACAATAAACAGTCATCTTTGCTGAAAACCCACTAAAATGATAATATAGAACTTTTTAAAATTATAATTGAAAAGAACAAGAAGAATGGAAAAAGAAATAACAGTAGGTGAGAAAGGACATCAACATTTTGGAAGATGGAAAGGGGATAGATGAGTGGTAACTAACTTAGCAGAGCTGAGAAGACAAACCTGTGCTGGGAGGTGAGTGCCAGTGCAGGGGAACTTGGATGTGAGGTGTGTTGGTGTGTACCACGGGACTCTAGACGGGCTCAGGAATTGCAGGCACGAGGAACCTTAAAAGATAATGTGTGCTGAGAGCAGGAAAACTGGTTGAAAGTACATATGCGGCAAGTGCGATCCCCTGATCCTCTGCTCAGCCAGATGATTACTCCAATCCTAGCTCATCATGCAACATAGGATTGGACCTGAGAGGCTCTGGACTTGATTCTAGACACATCTGAGGGCAGGTTGAGGTGCAACTATATTGAAAACAGAGGGATTAAGTGAAAGTCTATATAGTAAACAGTGACACTCTTTAGGCCTCTTTCCCCACTGGATGTCAGAACTCTGGCAGCCAAACTTACATCCCCTGTGGAGAAGATTGGAGGCTTCATCTGAGAAACCAACCAGCTCGAGAGAAAAGACCTGCAGATGTGGACGTTTAGGGAGTTCTCTGATGAAACAGTTGGGTCTGCATCTTAACACCTCCTGGTGATGAGTCACACGCCTCTGTGCGTGACTTCCAGTCAACTGTTTGGTGCCTTACTCTTAAACATGCATGAACAGCTGAGGTATGGTATTCAGCTGAGGAAAGCTTCCAAAATGAAAGGGACCAAAATACATCAAAAGACACAGAAGAATGAGAGACTTTGAGGGGAGTAGAAGAAAACTTAAAAACAAAAAACTGTGATTGGTCCAAGTGCAGTGATGTTTGCAACTAATTGATCACAACCAGTTATAGATTCCTTTGTTTCTTCTCCACTCCCACTGCTTCACTTGACCAGAAAAAAAAATAAAAAACTGTAATTATTAGCCTAGGATATATGAGACCATCTTGTAAGAGACCATTTTGTATTTATGAGTTAAGAAAAGATGCTATCAAAAAGGAACAATTAAAGTACAGGAGAGAGCTTTTAGAAATAAGACCGGGCATGGTGGCTCACGCCTGTAATCCTAGCACTCTGGGAGGCCGAGGCAGGAGGATCGCTCAAGGTCAGGAGTTCAAAACCAGCCTGAGCAAGAGCAAGATCCCATCTCTGCTAAAAATAGAAAGAAATTAGTTGGCCAACTAAAAATATATATAGAAAAAATTAGCTGGGCATGGTGGCGCATGCCTGTAGTCCCAGCTACTCGGGAGGCTGAGGC
>CAUYRT010022379.1:0-21956 GCA_963574885.1 Lepilemur ruficaudatus
TCAATACATGAGTGGATTAATAAAATGTGGTATATGTATACCATCGAGTACTATTCAGCTATAAGAAACAATGGTGATATAGCACCTCTTGTATTTTCCTGGATAGAGCTGGAACCCATTCTACTAAGTGAAGTATCCCAACAATGGATAGACAGGCACCACATGTACTCACCAGCAAATTGGTTTCACTGATCAATACCTAAGTGGACACATAGGAACAACATTTATCGGGTGTCGGGCAGATGGGAGAGGGGAGGAGGGGATGGGTATATACATACATAATGAGTGCGATGTGCACCGTCTGGGGGATGGTCAGGCTTGAGGCTCTGACTGGAGGAGGGGGAGGCAATGTATGCAACCTTACCATTTGTACCCCCATAATATGCTGAAATAAAAAAAGAAAAAGAAAAAATAGAATAGCAAGGGCTGGGGCTTGGCAGGAATGGTGAGTAATTGTTTAATGGGTACATAGTGTCTGAGGTGATGAAAATGTTTTGGAAATATAGTGGCGATGGCTGCATACACTGCGAATGTAATCAATGCCATTGCACTGAATATTTAAGAATGGTTAAAAAAGCATACTTTGTGTTACATGTATTTTATCATGATAAAAAATATTTACAAAAAAAACTTTTTCTAAATACAAGGAAGAATTTCCATGGCAGAAATGAAAGATGAGGCTGGGTCATTAAGGGAGAACAGATTCTTCCTACATAGAAATTCAAAACAAACCTAAGAGGGAAAATAGTGAGGAGGGAAGCAGTGTCCCCTCCCTGTCCCCATCCAGAGCTCAGCCCTGAAACAGTCCCCATTACCTGGATGTGACTCAGGTCTGGCCATATCACCAGAAAGCTGTGGGGCACAGACACAGAAAGATGCATTAACTTGTCACATTCAAATTATGTACCTAGTACTTATGTACCTTTTTGCCCTGTCGAAAGCACAGGGACACAACTGTAAAAAAAGACACTCACAGAGCTCAGTGCATGAAACATATATTTAACTAAACAAGACCTCTAAAAAAGTAATTGGCATATACATTAAAGAGGAAAGTTATTTATAAACCCTCAAAAGGGAAAGTATGAAATGAGCATTTTCAGATATTAAAAAAGAAAGTTGCTTTTGTAACATCCATTTGAGTTTCTTTCTTTTTTTCCTCAGTCATGGAAAGCCAGGTTTGAAGAAAAGCAGACAGGACACAATGGGCCTGGGCAGACCTGGCCTCCAACCCCCACCCCAGGTTTACAAGAGCTTCTCCGTCCTACCTGAGGCCACTTTAGGTTGGTTGCCAACAATTCCGATAGTCCTCCCATTCATTCTTGCAAAACCAACAACGATGTTCTTGGCATAATTGGGCATGATCTCAAAAAATTCACGCTCATCAACAACCTGCAGGACAAATTTACTCCTAAGCTCAAAACAATAAAGACAGAAGTACAAGATCCAACTACATTACAGAATTACATGGATATAGCTGAACAGCTCCCACCTCTACCGCAGGTTCTCCAGGGACGTGAGACAGCAGGCAGAGGCCGCACCTCCTCCCTGCTGGAACAGAGTGTTGGGGAATCCCTCCCACACCCTACTTGGGGGATAAACCCATGTACGCTTGTTTGAAAGGCTCTATTTGAATTTGGAATTATGTATGACAATTTTTTTTTACCTTCTCACTTTGAAGTCATTTCAAACACACATAAAAATTTCAAGAACAGTACAAAAATCATCCGTACACCCTCCACCCAGATTCCCCATTTATTAGCGGTCTACCACATAAGCTTTAATGTTTACTCTCTTTTACATATATACATGCACACTTTTTTTTCCTGAACCATATGAGAGTAAGTTACACACAGGCTGCCTCTTTACCCCTCAGTCCCGCATTGTCTATTTCCTAAGAAATAGGAGGGGGCAGTGGTGCAGCTCTGCAGCCTCATCCCTAACAGGCCGCACACCCGCATCGGTCTGAGGACTGGGGGTTGGGGACCGCAGGGCTACACCACCTAGGTTTGTGTAAGTGCACTCTGGTGTTCACACGACAAAATGGCCTAAGGACACATTTCTCAGAATGTGTACCCGTTGTTCAGCAATGCATGACTGCATGAGAATTCTATACGGACTTCAGTCTACTCCTGGCTTTTCCATTCTATGCCACTGGTGTACTTACGTGCCTCTACCACACTGTTTGAAGTATAGGATCCTTTAATGTAACACATGGGTCATCCCCACTTACAGCTTACATTTTTTTTTGCAGTATTTTCCCAGCTAGTCTTGCACTTTTATTTTTCCATGTGAACTTTTGTATAAACTTATCTAGTTTTATTTATAAAAACTTTTTATTGAAATTGTCTTAAATTTATAAACTGTGGAAGAAATGACATTTTTATGATGTCAACTCAATAACCAGGAGCAAGGGATGTCTCTCCATTCGTTCAAGTCTACTTTTTTGTTTTTTAAAAGGGTTTTAAATCTGCCCTATCTAGCTTTTGTACATTTCCTGTTAAGAGTTATCACTGTTTTTCTGTCTCCAGGATTCCTGGGGAAATAGGAAAAAAAAATTATCACTATTTTATCTTCTTCGTAGCTACATAAAAGGGGCTTTTACTCTTCCCTCGTTGGTTACTGCTTATGTGTAAGAAGACTGCTGATTTCTGTACAATTTTATATCCTGTTTCTTAATTATTGTTTTCATATAATAATGTATTCTCTAGTTTCCTTTTTTTTTTCTTTTTTTTTTGAGATAGTGTCTTGCTCTGTCACCTAGGGTGGAATGCATTGTGCAATCATAGCTCACTGCAGCCTCAAACTCCTGGGGCTCAAGCCTCCCAAAAAGCTGGGATTACAGGTATGAGAAACCATGCCCAGCCCACTCTCTAGAGTCTTCTAGTACATGCATAATCTACAAATATAGGTTTTTTCCCCAAGGCTTTTGCCTCTGAATGATCCTCTTGTCTAACTGCATTGGCTAACATTTCCAAAACAAAGCTAAATGAGCATCCTTGCCTTGTTCCTAATCTTAGTAGAACTTAGTGTTGTTATTAGGTAAGATGCTGGCTTTTGAAAAGGTGTATAGCAAATTTTATCATATTAAGTATTTATTAAGTCCTATTTTCTTAAGTAAATCAGAATAGGAGTTGAATTGTCTCACAGGCTTTCTTTAGCATCTATAGATATAATCATATGATTTTCTCCCTTATGTCTACTAACAGTTTATTACTGGATTTCCTAGAACCAATCTTGCATTCCTAGAATAAATCATTTTAAGGTGATGCTAGAGTTTGTTAGCTAATATTTTATTTGGTATTGTTGTATCAATACTGGTAAAGCAATATTAAACTGAAATCTTAAGTACTATCTTTATCAGGTTCTGGTATTAATGTCATAGTTGCTTTACAAAAAGAATTTGGAAGGTTCTTATATTTTGTTTCTTTACTTTCTATGCTCCAGAAGAATTTATGTAGCATCAGGACTATTTGGTCTTTGAAGGTCTCACAATTCCCACATGAATCTATCTGGACCTGGCCCTTTTTTGTGAAGTAACTCTTTCCATGGAATCTGGTCCATGTAAGCTTTCTACCTCTGTTGGGGTCAATTTTTGTTAAGCTGTGTTTTCCAAACAAATTGTCCAGTTAATCTAGCCTAATGATGTTTAAGTGTCTCCCTTTTCAATGGTTAATCCTCCTTTTCACTTCATACTTCTATTTGCGCTTTTGTAAAGTTGGTGTTTATTAATTACAGCTACTATTTTTCAATTTCCATCATAAATTTATGCATTTATCCTCATTAAATTATTCCTTGTGATTTATTTTGAAATGCTTTGTGGGTTTTCTTCTTCCCCACTGGCTTTTTGAGCTGGAAATTTATTTTCCTTCTTTCATTTTTGTTTCAGTATACAAAATTTTCCTCTGCTCATTCTTTTAAATATATTCTATCGATTTTGATATGTAGTGTTTTCACCATCTTTTCTTCTTTCAGAAAAAGTTTAATCATCTAAAGAGTCCATGTGTACTTAAGAATAAGATTTATTGTCTAATTACCAGGGTAGTCTCAAATAAATCTGTAAGATCTATTACATTATTACATTATCTCCTTTATCTTATTTTCTGTCTACTTGATCTCCTTTGCACTAACAATGGTGTGTTTACATCTCCTATTAAGTGCTCTACTCATATGTCTCTTTGGACCTCCTACAGTTTGTTTTATAAAGATAGTAGCTGTATTTGTGGCATAGATATTTTATAGCCTTTACATCAACATCGTCAACGGTGGCTTTTAGCATTTGAAAACATCCTTCTTTGTCATGGTTAATAATTAAATTTTACTTTGTTCAATGTTAGGATCACAATGACTACTATGTTACTGTTTCTATTCTCCTGATATACCTTTGCCTATCCCTTATTTTTAGCTTTTCTGAGTCACTTTAAGTGTCTCTTGTATACTGCATATGGCTGGTCTTGATCTGTGAGCCAAACTGATCATCTTTTTCTTTTAATAAATGAAGTTATTAGCCCCTTCACATTTATTGGCATAGCATTTACTTTTTACTTTTTTTTTTATAATGACTGTGTGTATCATGTTATATTTGCTGTTTATGTAATATGTTTAATTTACATAGGAAAGTTTGTATTTTTTTCATCTAGTGGTTACCTTTGTCATTATACCTTTTTAATGCCTTTAGTCTGTTTCCTTATTTTTATTAACTTGTGTTTATTCTTAAATATCTGTTGACTCTCAAAAAAAAAAAAAATCGATGAACTGATTCTGCTATGTTCTTTCCCTCTTCCTTCTCCTCCCATTTTTCAGTTGCATTTTTTCTGCAACATACAACATTTATATGTTGTTCTTCACCCTCATCCTCACCTCTGTTTTAGTCTTAGAATTACAGTTAAGCATATTAAATAATCACTTTCGATCCTCTTGTTGAAATTTCTCCAGTCATCTCTTGGCTAAAACTCATTCTCTAGTTTGGTTCTTGGGTGTTTAAAACCGGTTTCCTGTAATCTTAATACATGAAGGTCAGCTTGGCTAAACATAAAATCCTTGTTCCCATACTCTTTGCCTGAGACTCCTGAAAGTGTTTTTCCATTGTTCCCTTGCTTTCTATGTTGCTTTTGAGAAGTCGGACACCACTCTATTCTCTTGCCCTTGTAAGCTATTTGAACTTTTTGTCTGAAGGTCTTGAGGATTTCTATTTTAAAATCTAATAGTTATTAGATATTTTCTCAAGTTTGATCATTCTGGGTCAGTTTTCCCAGGTGTTCAGTGTGCATTTTCATTATGTAGATCTGAGTCTTATTTCTGGAATATTTTCTTAGATTACAGTTTTAAATATTAATTCTGTTCCACTGATTTTTCTTCTTCAGACAGTACAATTATATGTATGGTCTTCTTGGCCTCTTTCATTGTACTTACTTTTTTCTGACACTTTAATAATTTTCATGAGATGTACTTGCATTATTAAAAATGTTTTGGAAAGGGAGGGAAGGAGAAAAAATTTTAATTGACAAATAAAAATTACAAATATTTATTCATATATGTATATATATACAATCCATATATGCATACATTGTGGATGATTAAATTGAGCTAATCAGCATATTCATTACCTCACATTTTTGTGGTGACATTTACTTTATCGTATTTCATTCTATTTCTCTACTTCCTTAAATTTTTTATTAAAACATATTCTCCCTTGAGCACCTTGCAATTTTGTCATCTTTTCTAGTGTGATTTTGTCTTTTTCCCCATTTTCTTAATTCAAATGAGCTTTAACTTCACCTCTTAGTCTCCATTTTGTCATTCATTTCTGAAATTGTATTTCTTTAATGTCAAATGCTTAGTAGAGGCTACTGAATTCAGACTGAAGTGTGATCATGTGCTACATGATTGACTTTTACAGTGAAGGGAGTTTCATCAACTGAAATGTTGTATTCTCATTGTTCGCTTATTATTGTAGCTTTATATAGATGAAAACTATTGTATCTCCGCCCTTTGTGGACAGGGTTGGCAGTTTGGCATGGTCGACAAAATTCCTAGCTTAAGAGCACCCTCTTCTGTCAGTACAGCAGGGAAAGGCATGGTGTGTCCTTCAGTTTTTTGGTTTCTGTCTTGCAGGTACGTAACTTTACCCCTCTTGCTTCATTTTCCCTTCACAATTTCCAAAGGTGCCTCTCTCTTTCCTTTTTACCTTTTTCTTCCCCAGAAGCAATGCCTTCCCTTGACTGTGTGTCCTTTAAGTCCCTTCCCTAAGTCACTGCTCTAACAGAACTCTTTTCCAGCATTTTCACTCTTAGAGTGAACTTTCTCTTTTCTTTCTTCCGCGCAATTCTCCAGACTGCCTCAACGCTCCAGAGATTTGCAGTGGAAGTCCAAGAAACAGTCCTATTAGCACAAGGGAGGAAGAGGAAGAAGAACAGAGATGCCAGAGATCTCTTTCCACAGGCACACAGAGAAAAGGCTTTGTGAGGATACAGCAAGACAGTCCCTAAAATGAGAGTGACACCTCAGAATGAAATCAACCCTACCAACACTTTGATCTTGGACTTCCAGCCTCCAGAACTGTGAGAAAATAAATTTCTGTTGTTTAAGTCATTCGGTCGATGGTATTTTGCTATAGCAGCCCTGGAAGACTAATACATAAAGTGCAACATTGATACCAAAACCTGATTTTATAATACCTCTAAAAAAATACATACCATTATTGATGCAAAAATCCAAATAAGATATTAGCAAACAGTATATAACTAGTAGGGTTTACTTCAGGAATGAAGGAATAGTTCAGTACTAGGAAATCTACTAAGAGACTTATAAACAGATCGATGGAGGAAAATCACGTGATCATCTCCAAAAATGCTGAAAGGGCATTTGACGATATTCAACACTCAACCCTAATTTTAAAAACAAATTAATAAAAAACATTAAAATAGAAACCAGCAGTAGCTTCAACATGAAAAAAGATATAAATCAGAAAGCACTGGTGGCAGGCTTGCTAAGCGTAGGAATAAGACAAAGGTGCCCAGTATCACAACTATTACGCGTCATTACATTTGATATTAATATATGTGGAGCTATAGACAATGCAATTAGACAAGAGAAGGAAATGACATGAAAAATAATTGGAAAATAAAAAACTATATGCAAGTACACTTGAAAACTCCAAAAGAATTAACAAGAAAAATTACAAACAATAAGAGAACTTAATAGGTGGCAGGATATAAAATTGATAAAACAGAATCTAGAGCTGTCATATATACCTTTAAAAAAAAAAGTTATGAGAAGATGGCAGAGTAGGAAGCACCAGGAATCTGTCTCCCTGTCTAGACAAAAATTGCACTTGCAGAATCTGTCGGATATAACTATTTTGGAACTGTGGAGTCTGTTGCAGCTTCCAAGGCAAGGGTTGGACTGAAAACTGCAGTTAATTTCAGCTCTTAGCACGGCAGCAGCCAGCCAGCCCCCACCCCAGCTCCATAGCAGGCAGCTGCAAGTGTTCCTGGAGCATCTTGCACACAGCGGGCAGGACCTTGTCCCTCCCAAGTATCTGCTCATCTCAGCGGCTACTGAACACAGAGGTACAAAGAGACAGGGGTCACTGTTGCTGCAGCTCCTCCCATTGTTGCAAGACTCTCTCCCCCTTGGGCCGAAGTGACTTCCAGGGAATTTAAAGGCCTGACACCTTTTCCCCCTTCTTCGTTTTTCTCTTTTCCCACTTTTGGGAACCAGGCATGAACAACTAGGACACTCAAAAACAGCCACATATAGAGGGGCAATTAGAAACTGATTGTGCGTGCCCCTGCAAGGACTCAGAAAAGACCTAAAGACGACCTTTGGCAGATCCTCAGAACAGAGACAACCTACAAGCAACAAACAAACAAAAAGTACCAAAAAACAGCAAACCCTAGGGATTTCTAGAGCTGTCGAACAGCCATCCACATTCCGCTGTGCACGGACTGCTGAGAGAACAGAGTGTATGGGGAAGACAGTGGCCATCTGCAGACATCCTCAGTTTGCCCAATACTGTCCCCTCTACTTAAAGACCCAGGGATCTGCGGCATCAAGAAAAAGGTGCAAATGGCTCCTGCCTCCCCACACGAGCCCCCTGACCATATCATAGGATGCCCTGAATACTCTTTCTCTAGAAAGACAAAACACCCTCTGAGCACAAGGCCCCAAAGGTACCTAGTAAGGATCACCCTGGCCTCACTCCAAACTCTGGGGACACGGTCCCTAACCTACACACTTCAGAGTGCCTTGTAAAGACCCTGAACTCTGCTGGCCCAATTGGCTACTCCTCCCTCCAGTCTTCAAGTCCATCTGTGCCCTTAGGGTGTCCACAGCCACTAGGTCTTTCCAGAACACACTACTCAGTGGCCACTGGTCCTGTGCCCACCCCATGCCCCACCTGTGTTGCCTGACGTCAAGGCCAGTGAGTGGGTCCAACACTTCCTCCTCAGGCCAAAGCACAATGATCATGGATGTGGCTAAGTTGGGCAGGCGAGACAGGCACATGTGGCACTTACAGAGTGTATAATGTCCACCATGTCGTAGGCTTTGGTAGATTCCAAAGGGACAATTGTGTCGAGCTCAGGAACCAAACGGTCACTTCAGGTAGAAAACAAGATAATACAGTCAACACAGGAAGAGCCGGTTACCTTTGTGGGTGGGGGGTGGAAAAGGAAATGGGGGAGACACATCGTGGGGACTGGGCCAGACACAGAGAAACTTCCATCTCCAATTCTGGACAACTCAAGAGTTCCTTAGAAATAAAATTAAAATTTTGGCCATTCTTTACCCCCAAGCTCCCCATCAAATGTTACAGAGAAGAAAAAAGTAAACAAAATCATCTCTCTTTGCTCCTGTCCCCAGACATGCCATCATCATCCCCACACCTGGGAGGCTCGCTGAGTATGCCCCACAGTTTGCCCCACCTGCCCAGCAGGGCAGAGCCTGGAGGTCCCATCAGTGGGGGGGGGGGGGTCAGAGAAGGGCAAGCTGCCCCGCAACATGACAGACAGTGCACAGGCCGGCAACGCACCTGGGGTCATGGCACTCGCGGACGGGAGCCGGGTCCTGACTGCTGAGGGGCAGGTAGTTGAAGAACTCCCGGAGATTACACAAGGCATCGACATCGTTTTCAAAAGCTCTGTGGGCCACACCTAAGAGAACAGGGAGGATGTGATGGGCCAGGGTGCCAGTCAGCTCTAAGATGCTGTTTCCCTGCCCCCTTCTAGGACACGTCTGCCGCAGACCGCGCTGAGCTCTAGGATGCGCTGCTGCACACCACACCCCTCCAAGCAGACCCTTCAGCTCACACAGCCTGCTCCCTCCGCTCTGTACACACATCTCTATCTCTACAGGGGTCACAACTTTCTTCACCCAGGTCTTTCTCTAATGTCCCCTCCACATCCATCCCCACGCCCCTTGTTTTCCAGTGCTGGGCCATGCATCTGTCCATTTCCCTATGCACTGCCTGACCCCTCTCCTGGATTATCAGTTCCAACAGGACAAGACCAGGTCTGTCTTATCACAAAAAGTCCCCCATCAAAAAAAAATGCCTGACACTCAACAGGTGCTCAGCAATGGTGGACATAAAGGAGGGGAACCACCTGGCCCTTGTCAGGGATCGAGCCATTGTTCTGAAGACCATTCAGAAATCACAGGCCAGCCAAACAGGGCCATAGATATAATCAAGTACAGCCAAGACCACTTTCTCAGGTTCACCTCACCAGACTCCCCCTTCCTCCACTGTCACTCCCACAGTCTCTTGTCCACACAGCAGCCAGAGGGAGCTCTTTAAGTCAGATCATGGCATGTCTCTACTCAACCACCCTCCTTGCTGTCCATTGAGTATGTCAGTCACTCTCCTACCCCAGGGCCTTTGCATAAGCTATTCCCTCTGCCTGCAGTGCTCCTGGCTTACATATCAATGCAGTTAACTCCTTCAAATCTGCTCAACTGTTACTCTCTCAGTGAGGCCTACTCTTACCACCCTATTTGAAATGGCAACGATCTCAGTCCCCTTTACCTTGTTCTACTTTTCCCACAGCACATACCGCCTTCTAACATACTATATAATGTACTTATTTATAATGTTTATTATTTATTGTCTATCTCCTCTACCAGAATATAAGCCCCATATGGGTAGGGATCTTTTTTTATTCTGTCCACAGATAGATTCCTAGCACCTTGAACAACATTTCACGCATAGATACTCAATGAATATTTGTCAAATGAAGCAGCAGCATTTTCAACATGGCAGAATCCTTTCACTCAGGAAATATTTATAAACTGATTCAGCCACTTTGGAAAAAAGTCTAGTATTTCCTCAAAAAGTTAAACATAAGAGTTATCATTTAACCCAAAAATCCCACTCCTAAGTATATACTAAAGATAAATGAAAACATGTCCATACAAAAACTTGTACATAAATGTTTATGATAGTCAATTTACATATATTTAGTAGTATATTTATGATAGTCAAAAAGTGGAAACAATGCAAATGTCTATTAACTAGTCAATAAAGAAAATGTGGTATATTCATACACTGGAATATAATTCAGCCATAAAGAGGAATGAAGTGTTGAATCACGATAATCACCACTTGTATGGGTGAACCTTAAAAAACACTACACTTCAGCTGAAAGTCAGAAGAGGGAAAAAATTATGCTAAGTAAAAGGAATCAGTCACAAAGGTCGCATATCATATGATTCCATTCATATGAAACGTCCAGAATGGGAAAATCCACACAGAGGCAGAAAGTAGACCGGCGACTGCCTGGAGCCGGAGTATTTGTGGTGAAACAGGCAGTGACTGCTGATGGGCACAGGGCTTCTTCTTGGGGTGATGAAAACGCCCTAAAATTGATTGTGGTAATGGTTATGTAACTCTGAATATATTAAAAACCACTGAACCAGGCCGGGCACAGTAGCTCACGCCTGTAATCCTAGCACTCTAGGAGGCTGCGGCGGGAGGATTGCTCAAGGTCAGGAGTTCGAAACCAGCCTGAGCAAGAGCGAGACCCTGTCTCTACTCAAAAACTAGAAAGAAATTAGCTGGACAACTAAAAATATGTAGAAAAAAAAATTAGCCAGGCATGGTGGCGCATGCCTGTAGTCCCAGCTACTTGGGAGGCTGAGGCAGGAGGTTTGCTTAAGCCCAGGAGTTTGAGGTTGCTGTGAGCTAGGCTGATGCCACGGCACTCTAGCCAGGGTAACAGAGTGAGACTGTCTCTAAAACAAAAAAAAAAAAAGAAAACCAAAAAAAAAAAAAAAACACACTGCATCATACACAATAAACAGGCATTTAAAGTGTATGGTATATGAACTATAACTCAATACAGTTGTTATCAAAAAGAAAAAATGTACGTATAGAGCCCATTTTGTGTCTTGCTCTGGGGACAGAGGACAAGCACGTCAGATACACAAAGACTTAGGTGGGAAAGAGTACCACGTGCTGCCCTTTAAAACAAAAACAAAACCCTAAAATTGTGCTGAAGAAAATTTAATGTCATAGGTCATTACTTTAAGCTGTCCAGTGGGGAAAAAAACAGTAGGTTGCAGAAGAGTTTGTATATACAACTGTGTTTGAACTCATCTGCATGAAAAGACTGCAAGGTGTATCGGTGGTGATTATGTGTAGATTGTGGAATTCCTAGTGACTTCTACTCCTTGTATTTTTGAAATTTTCTACTGAAAACATGTAACAACTACTGAAATGAAAAAAAATAGTGTATTTCATCCAATCTAAGATGCCATCAAGACTCAACTTTATATTACATCACAGCAAGAAAGGCAAACTGCCAGTGAAGGCTGTGACAGGAGCGTGGGGCCAGGATGCGGGGGAGTGGATGTCAAGAAGGTTCCGATTCCACACAGGTCTTGGAGATGGGCTCAGTGGAGCTGACAGGCGAGGAAAAGAACAAGTCAACGCTGATGCCATCCTGAGATGGGGGAGGAACAATGCTTCTTGGTATGGTCATAAGAGCTCAGACTGTTTCTAAACCATGTTTCATCAAATCTAAGACTTTTCTGTTAAGACACCTCTATTTCATGGACACTAAAAAGAAATGTTGATAATTAAATAATGACCCAATGCCTTAACTACAGTACCACGTGGTACATAAATCAGTCACACCAATCTCTTATTGCTTCAAAATCTCTCAAAGAGGCAATTTCTCCTGTCTTCAGTTACACTGTTTGCCATGGGGTAGGCAATCCTTTCATGGATTGGTGTTTTTCCCCAAATATGGAATTACAATCATTACCCCAACAGCAACATGCCTTCACTAATATCAAAGTCATGCCCTACTTCCAATTCTATGCCTTTCTGTATAAATAAGAACTTTTTGTTTCAATGCCAAAGAACAGAATAATCTATATATATTTTAAGCTCAGCATGTGTGGCATGTAATCTTAAAGAGGCAGGTTCTTAAAGAACCGTAACCAAATTCATGATCATATGGTTCATGACCATCACATTAAGATTGTACCTGGCCAAAGGTGATTGGCAAAATGCTATCTACTCTAGGTACACCAGCTTTGGAGTTTAAAAAGGTCACGAAAAGACAGACTATTTTATTAAAGATTCAGCTGACATATATAAACCATACCTACTTATAACCACCATTCCAACAATTAGCTTTAAAATTAAAGAATATCAAAGCAATAACAGCCTGTTATTTTTTCCAATAAATTTGCGATAATAAATCCACCGTCATCATCATATTTGTAGCTAACACAGTGTACTGTATTGTCGTACAACAGACTGTACTACAGTCTTCCCAAAGTGATAAGCACCAATTAAGTGATATTTTTAAAACTGTCACCACCCTCTTCTCAACGTTTGAGAACAGTAAGGTCATCTTGAAGGCCTCTCACCTGACATGGTGGTATGGGTCTTGGCACCACCAAGCTCCTCCTGGGTAACATCCTCATTGGTGACAGACTTCACAACATCAGGGCCAGTGATGAACAGGTAGGAGGTGTCCTGAAATCAGAGATTTCCAGAACAGTCAATCTCAGAGCACCAGAGCTGGTCAGAGCCTTAGAGCTCCCTCAGCCAGAAAAATAAATGCTGGAAAAACAGTGTCATGATAGCAGAACCAGTCTGGGATGCTGCTCAGAGATATCTATCTAGACAGAAGACTCAAGTTTCCCCTGCCTCACTGTCTGTTTTTTTAAAATCTTTGTTCCATGATTTTATCTTAGCAGATCAACTCGCAGTGTGGCTAACATCCAGTGTCATTCACCTGTAGAACACAGTAACAGGCGACCCTGACTGAGCACTTGCTGTGCATGAAGCACTTTTCTAAGCACTTCATAGGATTGTGCCATTAAAGCCTAAGTACTGGCCGGGCATGGTGGCTCACACCTGCAACCCTAAAACTGTGGGAGGCCGAGGTGGAAGGAGCGTTTGAGGCCAAGAATTCGAGACCAGCCTGGGCAACAGAGCTTAAAACCCCATCTCTAAAAAAACAAAGTCTTGCTCTGTTGCCCTAGCTAGTGTACAATGGCGCCATCCTAGCTCACTGCAACCTCACACTCCTGGGCTCAAGTGATCCTCCTGCCTCAGCCTCCTGAGTAGCTAGGACTACAAGTGTGCACCACCACATCTGGCTAATTTTTTCTATTTTTTGGTAGAGATTGGGGTCTTACATTCTCAGTCTGGTCTCGAACTCCTGACCTCAAGCAGTCCTCCCACCTCAGCCTGCCAGAGTGCTAGGATGACAAGTACGAGCTACCGCGCCCAGCCTCTGTAGAAGTTGGGTGTGGTGGCACACACCTATAGTCCTAACTACTCAGGTGGCCGAGGCAGGAGGATCCCTTGAGCCTAGGAGTTCAAGGCTGCAATGAGCTATGATTGTACCACTGCACTGCAGCCTGAGTGACAGACTAAGACCCTGTCTCTAAAAATAAAATAAAATAAAAAGCGCCTAAGTACTATTATCACCCCATTTATGTATGAGGAAACCGAGGCACAGAGATGGTATACAACCAGCCACTTCAACTGAAGCTACTTAAAGATACAGATAATCAATACTTTGGTGTTATGAGAGAGTGATGGGCTTTCTGATTTATAGATAACACAGGCAAACTGCATAAAATTTGAAAGAAGAACAGGAGATATAGTGGAAAGTAAGTCTACAGCCCAACCCTTATTTCCAGGTCTCCAATTCCCCTCCCCAAAGGCAATATATGCATACATAAGCATTAATATGTATATTTACCCTCTTATTTTCTAACACAAACACTTCCTAACACATTTTCTTTCCAAAATATTTTCTAACATAAACAGTGTTCTATACACAGTCCTCACATTTTTTAACATAATACTATAGCTTGAAGATCATTTCGTATCAGCATAGAATATGTTATAATTTAACTGTCACCAACTGATGCTCATTTAAGTTGCTTCCAGTATTTTAATAAGCAATTTTGCAATAAATACTATAGTCATCTCTGTGAACTCACTATAAATGATCTTTGCCCATTTCTAACACATAGTTGGCTTTTTTATAGGCTAAGGAAATTAATCCTTAGCCTAGCATATACATTGTATCAGTCTTTTATCTTATGATTCTTTGGTATGGGATCTTGCTAGCAAGGTCTTCCCCACTCCACACGAAGACTTCTAAATGAATGTGCACGGAAGCTTTTATTTGTAACAGTCAAAACACTAGAAACAGAGAACGTCTGGCTTCTGGTCCAGCATATAAGAATCTGGAAGTTGATGCTCCTTCCTAACAAACAAAAAGCTGAACAAATTGAAAAAAAAAAAAAAAAAACAGTTTTTCTTAGATCCACAAAGAGCCATGTGGGGGTCACAGGACAAACCACTCCAAAATTGGAGACTGACAGGCAAACGCAGAGAATTGAGGCTTGCAGAGCAGAAACCCACAAACACCCCAGTCTCCCAGGGAACCAGGGCTGACGTAGAGAAACTAACTGTAACTGGAAAACTGCTGGAGCCTCAGTGTGGACAAGTATGAGAGACAAAAACTCCAGCAGGGCCCAGTCACTGAGGCCCCCAAGCATTGATGAGTTTTACCCCTAGGAGTTTAACCGGGTTCTCACAGTGATTATCAGAGAAAAGTCCCCTCATGCTTCCAGCATGGGGACCGGAAAAGAGACCATTTTGAAAAATACCAGAGCACTCCTACTCTTCTTAACAAGGTCTGCCCTCAGGAGACAGGAGACTATATAACCAGAGCCTAATCTGCTAGAGTTTTATCAGAGTTACTGACCTGAGGGAATAAAAATACCAGACTCCAGCCAGCTCTAGCATTCCAGGTGGGAAAAAGGAAACAGCCTGCCCCTGCCAAGTCTGGCGATCCTGTCCCACCAAAGAGGAGGGGTGTAAAGGACTGAGAAACACACGTGAAGTTCACAGTCCAGAGACACAGGCCCACTAAAAACTGAGACCTACTCATAGGACTACAGAATACTTCCTTTGCCTCTTCCCCACTCCTTACCACCCCATTACTAACAGCCTATTTACAATATCTCCTTTTACCCAGTATATCGTGTACAGCTATCAAGGAAAAATTTTAAGACATACTAAAAGGCAGAAAACAAAGTCTGAGAAGACAGAATGAACATCAGAACCAGAATCAGATATAGCAGGGGATGTAGCTGGAATTATCAGACTGCGAATTTAAAATACCTATGATTAAGATGCTCGCCAGGCACAGTGGCGCACTCCTGTGGGCCCAGCTACTTAGGGGGCTGAGGCAGGAGGATCACTTGAGCCCAGGAGTTTAAGACCAGCCTGGGCAACATAGTGAGAATTCATCTCACAAAAATTAAACAACAACAAAAAAAATGCTAAAGGGTCTAATGGATAAAGTAAACAGCAAACAAGAACAGATGGGCAATGTAATTAGACAGATGGAAATTCTTAAAAAGAGCCAAAAAGAAATATCAGGAATCAAGAACATCAGTTGAAATTAAGAATGTCTTTGATGCACTTATTGATGCAAAAGTCTTTCCACTTTCAAAGACAGGGCATGGCTGAGGAAAGAATCTCTGCGCTTGAGCATATCTCAATAGAAACCACCCAAATTGAAAACCCAGAACATCCAATAACTGTGGAATCACTATAAAGTATGTAATATACACACAATGGGAATTCCAGAAGGAGAAGAGAGAGAGAAAGGAATAGAATATTTCCCCAAACTGTCAGACACCAAACCACAGATCCAGGAAGCTCAGAGAGCACTGAGCAAGATGAATGCTAAAAAAAAAAAAAAAACTACACCTAGGCATGTTGTTTTCAAACCACAGAAAATCAAAGATAATGAGAAAATCCTAAAAGCAGCCAGAAGGGAAAAACCATTTTACCTATAGAAGACCAAAGATGAGAATTACATCCAACTTCTCAGAAACCATGCAAGTGAGAAGAGAATACAGAGTTTTAAGGTTGGGGGGAGGGACCTACGAAGCTAGAATTCTGTACCCTGCAAAATTATCCTTCAAAAGTGGAGGAAAAAAGACTTTCTCAGACAGACAAAAATTGAGGGAATCTGTTGCCAGTAGACCTGCCTTGCAGAAATGTTAAGAGAAATTCTTTAGAGAAAAGGTAAATGATAAAGATCAGAAACTTGGATCTACGTAAAAGAAAGGAAGAGCATCAGAGACGGAATACATGAAGATAAAATGAAAAATTTCTCCTATTTGTAATTGAGCTAACAGATAATATCTTGTTCAAAATAACAGCAACATATTCAATTATGTACATATACATGGTTATGTGTAAGTGAAATGAATGATGGCAATAATACAAGGGATGGAAGAAATTAGAATCATTTTGTTATTATAAGGTATTCATACTATCCAAGAAGCAGTAGTAGTATTTGAAATTGGACTTGAATTAGTTGTAAATGTATATTGCAACCTCTAAGGCAACCAATAAAAAAGTTTAAAAACTAATGTGATAACAAAGGAGAGAAAATGGGATTATATAAAGTGCTCAGTTAAAACCACAAAAGGCAGAAAAAGAATGGAAGACAAAAAATGAGAATAAAGAACAAGACAACAAATAGAAAACAGTAACAATTGTGGTAGATATTAATTAATCCAACTGTAACAACGATCACTCTGAATGTCAGTGGTCTAAATGCATCAATTAAAAAGACAGATTGTCAGACTGTATAAAGAAACAAGACCCAACTATATGAGCTATCTGACAAAAAATCCATTTTAAGTATAGAGACATACAGACTGAAAGTAAATGGATGGAGAAAGATATTACATGCTAACCCTAATCAAAAGAAAGCAGGAGTAGCTATATTAATTTCAGATAGAGTTCGTGATCAGCCTGGGCAATGTGGCAAGACCTTGTCTCTACAAATAAATAAATAAATAATTAACCAGGCATGGTGGCACACACCTGTAGTCCCAGCTACTCGAGAGGCTGAGGTGAGAGAATCACTTGAGCCCAGGAGGTCGAGGTTACAGTGAATTATGATCGTGCCACTGTACTCCAGCCTGGGTGATAAACACTCTATCAATCAATAAAAATAAAAAATAATTTCAGACAGAGCAGACTTTAGACCAAGAAAAGTTAGCAGGAATAAAGAACAACACTGCACACAGCAACACTGCATCAATTCTCAAGGAGCTGTGTACACATTAAGGATTATATGTTTAACAACACAGTGTCAAAATAACAGGCAAATACTGATAGAACTGCAAGGAGAAATAGATGAATCCACTATCGTAGCTGGAGACCTCAACACCCCTCTATCAAAAATGGACAGATCTAGCAGGTAGAAGAATCAGTGGAGACACAGGTAATGTCAACGCCACCAATCAACTGGATATGATGAACATCTACAGACCACTTCATCCAATAGCAATAGAATACACATTCTTCTCAAGCTCCCATGGAACATTCATCAAGAGAGACGACATTCTGAGTGATAAAAGACACTTTAATTTGAGAGAATAGAAATCCCAGACCACAACAGAATTAAACTAGAAATCAGTAACAGCTGGAAAATCCTAAAATATTTGAAAATTAAAAACCACATTTCTAAATAATAACACATGAAGCAAAGAAGAAATCTTTCTCTAGAGAAATTTTAAAAAACGCTTTGAACTCAACGAAAATGAAGGCACAACTTATCAAAATTTGTGGGATGCAGTAAAAGCAGTGCTTAGCAGGAAATTTATACCATTAAATGCATATATTAGAAAAGGCAGAACTAAAAATTAATCACCAAAGCTTCTACCTTAGAAAATTAGAAAAAAGAGCAAATTAAATGCAAAGTAATCAGATAAAAGAAATATAGTAATAAAATTTAGAGCAGAAATCAATGAAATTAAAAATAGAAAAATTTAAAAACCCAAAAATAGAACTATTATATAATCCAGTGATTCCACTATTGCATATTTATCAAAAGCAAAAGGAATCAGTATATCGAGGGATACCTGCACCCACATGTTTACTGCAGCACCATTCACAACAGCAAAGATACGGAAGCACACTAAGTGCTCATCAATGGATGAATAAAGAAAATGTGGGTTGTATACACAATGGAATACTATTCAGCCATAAAAATGCAAGCATGTCATTTGCAGCAACATGTGTAGAATTGGAGGTCATTATGTTAACTGAAATAAGCCAGGCACAGAAAGACAAACATTACATGTTCTCACTCATATGTAGGAGCTAAAAAACTTTATCTCATGGACACAGAGAATAAAATGAAGATGCCAGAGACTAGGAAGGGTGGGTAGAGGGGAAGAAGGGATGAAGAGAGGTTGGTTAATGGGTACAAACACACAATTAGATAGAAGAAATAAGTTCTAGCTGGGCACGGTGGTGTGTGCCTGTAATTCCAGCTACCCAGGAGGCTGAGGCAGGATTGCTTGAGCCCAAGAGTTTGAGGTTGCTGTGAGCTAGGCTGATGCCACAGCACTCACTCTAGCCTGGTAAGCATAGTGAGAATAGGTATAAAAAAAAAAAAAAAAAAACTCATTAATTTTTTATACAGACTGCATGTTGAAATGATAATTTTTATAATATTGATCTTTTATAATATTGGGTTAAATTTAGCATATAGTTACCATTAATTTTATCTGGGTTTTTTTTTTCCTTTTTTTCTCTTTTATTTGCTTAGTGTGACTACTAGAAAATTTTTAATTGCATACATGGTTTGTATTTGTGGTTCACATTACATAACATTTCCACTGGATAGCACTGGTCTAGAGGAAAAATCAGTTCCCCAAGCTATGGAAAAGTCCAGATTTATCAGCATTGCCATCACCTCTTGTTCCACTCGGTCTTACCTATCATGTTCCCAAGAATGGCCCTGCTAGACAAGGAGCCTGTGTTAAATGCATTTATGGCGCATTGCAAAGGGCCCACGAGCAGTGCACTGTGGTCCAGGCAGGTGACAAGTGCTAGAACAGGGGTCAGAAGGCCTGAGTTCAAGGTCCAGCTCTGCCATCCACTTGCCAAGTGACCTCAGGAACATTGCTGACGTGTTGCTTTCCTTCCTCCTCTGTAAAAATGCAAAAGGAATTAATTATATAATCTTCTAACTTTCTGGCTCTGAGTGCCTCCTTCCAGAAGTATTTACATTTTTAAAAGGGAGTTTCTAGAAGGCAATGCTTAACGCAAATTAAGAAATGCCAAATGGCAAAACTTCAGGCCCCTCTGGAGGCGGAGCTTTGGAGCAGAGGAGGTCCTCTGGGATCCCTTCAAATCACAGCTCAAATTCTATGGGAACCTGATAAATCTGGTAAACACATAGGAGCTCACAGGACTGGCCCTAATGAGAAGTGAGGGGATGGATGGATCTTCATTTGTACCACAAGCTGTTGATTTAAGCTGCTTGGACACGCCATTTCATGAGCACATTCTGGTCTGCCACATACATGCACACTTCCATAAGCGCAAACACCCACATGCACACACAGCGAGACAGCAGAGCATGCTTAAGAAAGCAGTTTCCCAGTCCAGGAGGAAAGTATCACTCTTCTAGAGAGGCGAGGGAACAGGAAGAGGTCTCGGGAAGCAGGTGGCATGCTGCCAGGTCACGCACAGAGCCCTGATCCAAGGCCAGTGAGACAGAGCAGCAGAGGCTGCAGGGCATCCAGAGACAAACCAATAATGAGCTGGCAGGATCCAGGAGAAGTGGCAAAACTAATTGCAAATCTGACAATGGTAAGTAATTAAGGCAAAATAGAGAGTGCCAGGAGGGGGAAACCTACAGGTATCACAGAGGGCCTGGCTCTGAAAATTAAGGGGGAAAGGCACTTAAGAGGAAAGGAGAGATTCTTCCAAAACTGTAGCAGCTATGGGAGAAAGATACAATGAGGAAGAGAGGGGTGCCCACATTTGTGCTCCCTTCATTTGATGCCATGTGGACAGCCAGATCATTTACAATGCTTTGAAAACAAAGAGATAAACTAAAAGGAAGTTCCTTTCACAAAAACCCCTGGATATGAAAGTAAAATAAAATAAATAAATAAATAAAAGGAAGTTCCCTTAAACTACCTTTTTATCAATCCAAGCTTTATTCAACTCTAAATTTGACCTCCTCCAGGAAGTCTTCCTTCTCCAACAACTGCAGTCCTCAGTGGTCTTGCTATGAACTTTCAAAATAATGATAGCAGATATTCAGGGCCAGAGTCTAAGGAAAGAAATTAATTAAACACCTTATGCAAAAAAGAAACTTAATTTAAAGTTATTTTTATTTAGAAAGAAGCATTGAACTCACTTGTTTTTAAATTAGGAACAAGAAGCATCTAATTTTGTGAAATTTGTGCTAGACAGACTATATGCCCATTTAAGGGAGAAAAAGAAAAAGTAATGAGATTAGAGGAAAAGAAAGAGAAGAGAAAAAGTAAATAAGTGGGAAAGGGAGAGGGAGAAGGGAAGAGAGAAATCATTATGTGAATCAAAAGCTACGGGAGAAAGGAAGGTTGGGAGGACCCGTTGTACACTAAGAATGTCAGTTTTAAAAATAATATGTATACTGCTATGACTTTTTGATAAAGGCCATTCTCACTGGAGATAAGTGATATCTCATTGCAGTTTTGATTTGCATTTCCCTGATGATTAGAGATGTGAGCATTTTTTCATATGTTCATTGGCCATTCTTCTGTCTTCTTTTGAAAAGTTTCTGTTCATGTCCTTTGCCCACTTTTTGATAGGGTTGTTTGATTTTTTCCTGCTGATTTTCCTGAGTTCTAAATAGATTCTAGTTATCAGCGCCTTATCAGATGTGTAGCATGCAAAAATTTTCTCCCACTCTGTAGGTTGTTTGCTCTCGTGACAGTTTCTTTGGCTGTGCAGAAGCTTTTTAGTTTGATCAGGTCCCGTTTATTTATTTTTATTGTTGCTGTGATTGCCTTTGGGGTCTTCTTCATAAATTCTTTGCCTAGGCCAATGTCTAGAAGAGTATTTCCAACGTTTTTCTCTAGAATTCTAATAGTTTCATGCCTCAGGTTAAAGTCTGTTACCCAGCGTGTGTTGACTTTTGTGAGAGGTGAAAGGTGTGGATCCTGCTTCAGTCTTCTACATGTGGCTATCCGGTTTTCCCAGCACCATTTATTGAATAAGGATTCTTTTCCCCAGTGTATGTTTTTGTCTGCTTTGTTGAAGATTAGATGGCTATATGAGGATGGTTTTATATCTGGGTTCTCTGTTCCGTTCCACTGGTGAATGTCCCTGTTCTTGCGCCAGTATGCAGAGAGATAAGAACACTCCTACACTGCTGGTGGGACTGCAAACTAGTGCAACCCCTGTGGAAAGCAATATGGAGATACCTTAAAGTGATACAAGTAGACCTACTGTTTGATCCAGCAATCCCACTACTGGGCATCTACCCAAAAGAACAAAAGACACTCTATAAAAAAGACACCTGCACTTGAATGTTTATAGCAGCACAATTCACAATTGCAAAGTTGTGGAAACAGCCCAAGTGCCCATCAATACATGAGTGGATTAA
>CAUYRT010022382.1:0-28351 GCA_963574885.1 Lepilemur ruficaudatus
CCTGTAGTCCCAGCTACTTGGGAGGCTGAGGCAGGAGGATTGCTTGAGCCCAGGAGTTTGAGGTTGCTGTGAGCTAGGCTGACGCCACGGCACTCTAGCCCGGGCAACAGAGTGAGACTCTGTCTCAAAAAAAAAAAAAAAAAGAAGTTAGGCATGGACTCCCTTCCCAGAGAAATCTCCCTTAGATTTCTCAGCCTCTTCTGAGCAAAGGGGCTGCCATAGAACCAGCAAGAACTAAAAGATGTTGTTTTGTTTTTAAAATTACGCTAACAGCATGAGTTCCCAGAGGCATCAGTATCTGCAGGTAGCATCAGAGACTTGTCAGTGATGAGAGAATGCCCAGGAGTGTGTTCTAATGGTGTCACTGAGACACTTGCACAGCCAGGCAGGTACAGAGGCTAGTAGTGCCCAGCGTGGGGACTTTGGCAAATAAATATGGGGTATGTCACCAGACTGCATCAGAGGCAAAGGGTCCGTGTCCTAGGATGGACACAGGGCTAGTTGTAGGGACAACATGCAACACTCTCTAAGGACTCTCAGAAGCATAGGGCCTGGAATTCCCATTAAAAAATTGCTAATGGCAACTCTTACTGTGATTCAGTTCTTACTATTCCTGTTTGGAAAACATGAGTTACGTTTTTCTGATCCTAGACTTACCCTTCTGCTCATTTCCATATTTTGTAGTTCTGCCTTACTTACTTTTCTTCTTCAGACAATCCTTCCCCACTCCGAGGAGCTAACACTGACTCTTGTATGGATGATACCGTTCCGTGGCACCCCCACCCCAGCCGGGATTCTGTTTCCCAGTTGTGCATGAATGTCGGGCTGTGGGGTTGGTGTCTTTTCTTCTGATATGAGCATCCTCCAAGAGTCAGGTCAGGCCCCAATCTTGTGAGTACACCTCTCACGTGGAGAGAGGTCATTTTGGGTGTCAGTCATTTGAGTAAGCTGTGGGAGTTCAGAGAGGAAACAAGAACTCTGGTCAGAATCTGAAGAGGCAGCAGGGAAATTCAGCCCCACCCCCCTCAGTTTAGTCACCAAGAGCTTTATTATTTTTTTTTAAGCATGAAATGAAGTTTATTGAGGAAGGACAAGATAGCTATACAGAGCAAGAGCAAGAGACTTCTGCCACTGAAGGCAAATGAGCCTATTGTCGTAACAAAAAGGCCACCAAGAGCTTTAAGCAGCACTAAGAGCAGGCTTGGGTGATGACAGTTAAAGTGGCATCCGCCATATGGAGGGAGGATAACCTTCAAAAGATTTCTTTTCCTGGGTTCCCTGAATAATGAAATCGGTTTTTATTTTCTTTTTATTTATGTTTTTTAGAGATGGGGATCTTACTCTGTCACCCAGGCCGGAGTGCAGCGGCACGATCATAGCTCACAGCAGCCTTGAAATCTTAAACGCAGGTGATCCTCCTGTTTCAGCCTCCCAAGTAGCTGGAACTACAGATATGCAGCACCAAGCACGGCTAATTTTTTATTTTTTGTAGAGACAAGCAAAGTCGCACTATGTTGCCCATGCTGGTGCTTAACTCTCACGACATCCTCCCTCTTTGGCCTCCCAAAGTGCTGGGATTACAGGTGTGAGCCACTGCACCTAGCCTGATATGGGTCTTTAATCAAGGAGTGCAAGCAGTGCCTCAGAAACTGGATTATCTGTGAACTGTTTATTTCCCTTTTATCATGCCTTTTGCCATTTAGCCTTGAGTAAAGTCTCTGTTTAATATTCTAACTAGATCTCTGCTGCGCTACAGGGAAACAAGAGGACTGGTTTACCACTCTTGGCCTCTGGAGGTGAAGAATCTGAACTTTATTTAAATTAAATAAGAATGACATTATTCTTCCTTTCAGCCCTTTACATTTTGAAAAAAAAATGTAAGTTAAGGTTAACTTTCCAGAACTACTTGAATTTTAACATTGTTGCTAACTGTGATATGGATTTTGTCCACTGGAAGAGGAAGTTTCTAACATTCAAAAATCATATGCAGGAGATTTTTTTTTTTTTTTGAGACAGAGTCTCACTCTGTTGCCCAGGCTAGAGTGCCATGGCGTCAGCCTAGTTCACAGAAACCTCAAACTCCTGGGCTCATGCAATCCTTCTGCCCCAGCCTCCCGAGTAGCTGGGACTACAGGCATGTGCCACCATGCCTGGCTAATTTTTTTTCTATATATATTTTTAGCTGTCCAGATAATTTCTTTCTATTTTTTTAGTAGAGACAGGGTCTCGCCCTTCCTCAGGCTGGTCTCTAACTCCTGACCCTGAGCCATCCTCCCACCTCCGCCTCCCAGAGTGCTAGGATTACAGGCGTGAGCCACCACTCCTGGCCTGCTGGAGATATTTTTGAACAGAGGTAGCCAGAAACCTTCCACAGTGGAAACCTCCTGATGTCAGGGCTGCTTTCTGACTCACGGTACCCTGGCTTCTGTTTTGTGTTCTGCAGATCTGCCCCTAACATCCTTAATATCCTGTAATATCCTTAATAACCTTAAAACAACATGGAATTGGCAAACTAGTCAAAAAACAACTTTATCTACCTTGGTGTCTTAATTTGTTTGTGTTACCGTAACAAAAAACCTGAGACTATGTAATTTATAAATAATAGAAATTCATTTTCTCACAGTTCTGGAGGCTGGAAAGTCCAACATCAAGGCACTGGCAAGTTCAGTTCCTCATAGATAGTGCCATCTAGGTGTCCTCACATGGCAGAAGGGATGGAACGGCACAGAGGGGACAATGTTGTGTCCTCACATGGTTCAAGAGCAGAAGAGAGTAAATCCACTCCCCTGTGCCCTTTCATAAGGGCTCTAATCACATCCCTGAGAGCTCTGTCTCATGACTTAATTACGTCCTACCGGCCCCGCCTCTTAATAGTATTAATAATGGCAATTAAGTTTCAACATATGAATTTTGGGAGACACATTCAGACCATAGCACTTAGCATCCATGGTACTCGTTCCCTCCTGGAGGCTGGAGCCAATCTTTGTCTGATAACTTCCCCTGTGGCCATACAAAGGACACCTTTATTCCTTTCCATCTGTCCTACAGAATGAATGGCTGAGACTGGTTCTAATGAAAGTGTAGGAGATAGTATGTGTCAGAGAGCAAAGAAGGATAGGATTAGTGTATGTGGGTAAGCATTTCATTTATGCCCAACCCCCATCTCCCCGGCTTCCTCCACAGAGAAGTTTAAAAGCCAAATACTGCCTTCCCACCCTCTCTAGGGTGTGTGAAAGAAGTTCCTAGAATATCGGCACACGTAGGAGAGTACGGGAGATAAGGCAGAAGGAAGAGCAGGGAGAAACACCAAGGCACATCTTGATAGTGGATTCAAAAGAGGCTTTAAAAAGAGCTCAAGGCCAGGCGTGGTGGCTCATACCTGTAATCCCAGCACTTTGAGAGGCTGAAGTGGGAGGATCATGCAAGCCAGGAGTTCAAGGCCAACCTGGGCAACACTGCAAGACCCCATTGCTAAAGAAAAAAAATTAGCCCAGCCTGTTGGTGCATGCCTATAGTCACAACTGCTTCGGCAGGAGGATTGCTTAAGCCCAGGAGTTTGAGGTTGCTGTGAGCTATGATGATGCCTCTGCACTCTAGCCCAGGCAACAGAGTGAGACCCTGTCTCAAAAAAAAATCATAAAAAAATAGAAATAGCTCAAGGACACTAATGCCACGCTTTGCACTTCCTTGATTAACTCAAAGTGCTCACTCTAGGTAAACAGTTACATGCTCATCAGTGAGACCTTATTTCTAATGTCACCCTTCCTTCTTTTATTTTTAACTGTTTGGCTCTGGACATCAGCAGAGGCTTCAAGACTCCTTTCACTGTTTTGTTCTGTGCCTAATACCTCCATCCCTTGGGCTCAAACCTGGGCCCTATATGTTCCCTATTAACACTGAATAACAAATAAATACCAGAGAGGAATGGGGCTTGTGTTCTAAGCCATTATCCCCCATTATTCCCTTAGTAGGTTGGATTTTTGCCTTAGTTGTCATCAGCTATAGAAGATGGAGAAGTCAAGATGGTGGGAGGCAGAGGTTTGTTTAGAAGAAATGAAAGGAAGATTCTGGAACCTGGATGCTCTCTGGGGCAGGCAGACAGCAGCTGCAAGTGTCCAACAGAAACCTCCATCCATCCTCTGTAATCACAGAACTTCCAGACCTATACTGGGGAGAAAAAGGAAATGAGACGTCCTTGCTTGACCCCTAACATTAGCCAGGACACAAGGACTGAGGAATCGTACTTGACCCAAGGGCCCGAAAGGACAGTCCCTCTGAGTCTCATTCTTCCCAGCTCCCACCACCTGAATTCCACCCACTATGTGGCCTCTCTTTCAGTTTTCCTTTTCCTTACTTACTCTTTCCCTCCCTCTGTTTCTGCCTTCTCCCTCTCCCTCTCCCACGTCCAGACGTTTAAGTATGCGGTTTCCCCTTATATTCTCAAACTTTCATTTTCTTCCACCAGGGGTCGGCTTTGTTTCTTTTTTTCCCCCGGAGGCTGATGCGGCTCCCAAACTACGAGAGATTTCGTCCTGAAACAGCCCATCTTTGGAGGTGTCGGAGATGCAGCGGTCAGGCCACTGGCTAGATGCGCCCCCGGGGCGGAGTTGCCCGCGCGGAGACGCGAGGTGCCAAGGTTGGAACCCTCTATGCCGCCAGAAATGCTTGTTCTCCGCCACATGTGAGGTATTTGAATTGGATGACGTCTCCCTTGTTGGGGATGCCAGGAAGTGTTGGGGTCACCGGTGAGATCATGGCATCCAGGCTGCAACGCAAATGCCTGGGCGGTGCGCAAAGCGGCTGCTGCGGTGGTCCAGAATCCTACCCAGAAGACAGTCCTGCAGGTCGCCGCCCACTTCCGGGCAGACTAGGGGAGCTGAGGAACTTCGCCTGGCTGGGGTCCGAGCCCAGGACATGGGGCAGTGGTCGTGGAAGGGCCTGAACGCCTCAGCCCTGACAGTCTAGTCGAGGCCTGTGCGCCAAGACTCGGAGGCCAAGGTCTGTGCCTCCGACCGTCCCCCAGCCCGCCCGTGTGCTAGGCGCAAGCAACCACAGCCCACTTCCCTGCGAACCCAGGACGGGGCATTCATCTCTAAAAGCCTTTTCTTCTTCTTCTTCCGTTCCTTGCCATTTGTATCCCTCTGGCTGCAAACCAAGAGAGGCGCCCAAATATAAAAGTCAAGTCGAATGAATTAAAAGCGTATAGCTTGTGCGCTCCCATCGCCCCCCCACACACACTTTTTTTAAATTGTGTTTCAAAACAACATGGTGACTTTTGGACAAGATTTTTCTATTTCACCCACACCACAATAGAGAGGCAATGAATGCGGCTGCTGAAATGTTTGGCTGTGTCAAATTCAGTCCCGCAGGCTGGCTTGGGCCAGCACTGGGACTCCGCTTTGTGTTATGTTCACGGAGAAGATATTAATTAAAAGAAATACATGATTAAAAAGTAATGAGTTGAATAAAAATTATCTCAGCTCATTTTCTGATTATGTTAATTGTTAAAAACCCTTCAATCACGCCGTTGCAGTCAATGGGCTTTAATGTGAAATTAGTGGGCTCTTGATAACTTACAGTCCAGAATAATCCTGGCGGTTTAGTCATCATTCCTAATAACAAGGATGTTGCTAAGAACAGAAATTTTACATGATTTTGATACATTCAGCCCTTCCCCCCACGTGTCATTAAAAAAAAAGAAAGAAAGAAAGGCTTAGCTTGCCCACGATTTCCAACTTCTCTTTCCTCGGATCCACCGCGGCCTTGGCGAGGACTTGAGTTTGCATTCTGCCCCTTTCGCTCTCTGGACGTTGCAACCGCCGGTCGCTGGTTGCTGGTTCCCGGCTCAGCAGCCAGGCGCCTTTGGGAACCCGAGTGCCCAGTTTCCCCGCTTGGCGAGTCCAGAGCGCCACGCTGCTGTGCTGGGGGGTGAGGGAGAAGAGAACGGAATTCGCAGCGATGAGGGCTGGAGGCACCGCACGGCTGCTTTGGGGACAGGTCTCCAAGCGGCGGGCCAGTAGGGCAGTGCGTAAGCGTGTCTAGACAGTTGTGGTGCCCCGCTGGCATGCGGGGTAGGGGCAGGCCGAGTTGTGACGCGTGTGTTTGTATGTGAGCACCTCCTGCTTGCGAGCTTTCGGGGCTTTGGATGCCACGGATCTTGAGGACCCATCCAAAGGGCCGAGGGGGCGGAGACGGGTCAAGCGAGCGAGGGAAAAGGTCCCCAGAGCCTCGGAGCCTGGGCCGCGCTCCTGACAAAGTGCCTGATGCCGAGTAGGCTCTTAATAGGTTTTTATTGGATCTAAACGAAAGCCAGTGAAATTCGTACATGATTCTGATGAGAGATGACGGCCGCGTGTTCTCAGCAGCCCCTGGCCCTCATGGGGCGCCCTGAAAGTTCCCACCCTACCCAGGACCAAACTCAGAGCCCAGGTCGGGAGGCGGGGCGGGTAATAAGCTGGTCGAGGGTGAGGAGGGACGTTTCACATCCTTCTCAGCCGTATCTCACAACACAAACACATTTCACTCTCAGTGAGCAGAAGGAAAGAAGAAATGCCCCACACCCTCTTTTTTTACTTCTTGGGAAACATACAGTGCCGCTCAAATTGGGCCTGTGAGGAAGGTGTGACAGGGAGGATCGTGGGGTCCCGAGACCTTGGGCGAGTGCGGGTGATGGACTGCCAGGGAGCAGAGGGATGGGCTCCGGTCCTAAGCGCACCTAGTGCTGGACGTCTAGGAACCCAGAAACTTCCCATTGGAGGTGCTTTGACGCCTTGGCCGTAACTTCTGCGCACAGGAAGGGACTCAGGTCCCATTTTTCTCCCAGGAGAACTAAGTGAGGGAAACTGCATTTCCTGAGATCTCTCTAAAATTATAAACGCATACACAGATATACATATTCAAAAGTCTACAGATGTTGATATGCAGAAAGTGGGGTGGGGGCGGTGAGGTGGAGGATATCTATGTGCGCTCGAGAGTGTGCTACAGATTTATTCCCAGTGCATGAGGCTCTGTGTCTCAAAGTGCCTTTTTCAAAGTTTCTGCCTTTAAGACTATCTGGATGGGGTGAGGGTCTGGTGTTTCTCAATTTGTTTTTCTGTTTCTCTGGTGCCTGCATAGGAGCAATTTTCTTTCAAGACTTTTTAAAATATATATACATATATTTTGACCTTCTGAAGCCCAAATACCTAGGAATCTTCCCTTGGAATTGGGGGGTGGTGGCATCAGGGACTGGCTGGGACGAGTCCCAGGGCTAATTCTCCTTGTTCGCCTCTCTATTTGCATCCGCTGTTAGGCTGAGGATCATTTTAATAAATAACAATGAACAGGAATGGCATCTAGAGGGCTTGTCGGCAACATTTAAAAGCCAATAGAGTTTATAATTCTACTCTATCATTTCTTATTGATTAGAGTAATCAAGATAAAAAGCTAGCCAGGCTTGGAGAACTTCAGCAGCATATCATTAAAGATAAGAGTCAGTTAATTCTGGAGCTGGGGTAATGTGGCTGAAATGAAGAGTTCATTTGCATGAGATGCTGAGCCCAGTAACAAGGGGACAAAAATCACTAATTAGGATTGCAGAGTGTCGCCCTCTCTGCAAGCACCCTTTCCAGACCGCGGACCAAGCGAAGACGCAGTTTATGTAAATCTGGGGCAGGACTGAAAGCTTTCGCTGGCTTTGTAGAAGGCGTTAATCACCCCCCGCCCTACACCATCTTTCCCGGCCCGGGCAGCCCAACCTGGGTGGGGATGGGGGGTCACTCAGATCGAATCCCCTCTTTCCTGCCCATTCCACACCCACTCCCGAGACCATGGGAGGTCCTGCCCACACCCCTAAGGGGGCACGTGAGTAAGTGTCTGGTGCCTTGATAAGCGGATCGCGCCGCCTAGTCTTCACCCCACGTTCTGGTCTAGTCAGTGACGACCCCCAGGGAACCCCAATTCTGGTGCAGCACCGCGGGCTGAAGGGGGCGAGTGCAGCACAGGCCCCACGGGAAGCTTGGGGCATTTGCTGGGATGAGGATCCCTGACGAAGCCCCAGGTCCCAGGGGCAAAGTCCGTGACCCCCACCCGGATGGCTCCCTTTAGTCCCAGCTGCCTGACCTGCCATTCTGGACGGGGCCAGTCTGTAGACACCCAAGGGCGCGTGCCTGTGCACTGAGAGCGCGCGGGGGAGTGTGCCTGGTGAGCAGGAATGTGTGCGTGTGTGTGTGTGTGTGTGTGTGTATACAGGTGAGTCCAGCTCTCGTGTAAATGTGAATATGTTTCATAGGCTTGTTGCTGCGTGAACCTCTTTTTTCTTCGTGTATACACAGTGTGTGAACGTTAGTGTAAATGATATGCAGTGTATGTAATATATACGCACATGAGGTATGGTGTGTGTGGTGCGTGATGTGTGTTGTGGCGCAAAGGGGGGAGGTGACAGGCCCAAAGGAGACGCGCAGCAGGCTTCAAGGGTTTTGGTGCCCCGGGGGAAAGCGGGAGACTAGGCGCGGGGCGCGGGCGGGAGCTGCGGGGCCTCTGGGGCCAGGTAGGAGTAGGGCGAGGCGAGGAAGGAAACGCCTTCGAGCCGCACGTGGCCGTTCCCCACCTCCCCATGAGCGACCAGGAAAAGCAGCCTCACCTCTTGGCCAGGGGAGGTTCCCTCAACCCACCCGGGGAAAATGAGAGTAGCCACAAAGAAGCCCCAATTCCGCCTTTTCACGTAATGAGAGAAGTGAACGCGGAAAGGCCGCTGGATGAGCAAAGACCGCGCGTTCGCACAGCTGCCCGGGCCCTTGCCCTTTCGGAGGATATCGGGGCTTCAAGTCCTCCGCGGCCCTTGCAAATCGGTGCTGGGAGAGACTCGGACTGTGGGACCCCGCGTCTGCGGGCACCAGAGCTGTTCCGGACCTCGAAGTGCCTTTCACGGAGTGACGGAGAGAGGGCCGCGAGGCTGCAGGGGCGAGCCCCCAGAGAGACGCGGCCCGCTGCACGTCGTACATGGGCCTCTTTAGAACTCACTTTGCCCCTCACTTGGCTTCAGCAGAAAGGAATCGAGGCGTATGTCAGATAATCGCAGGTGTCAGCGTGGAAAGTGGCAGTGTTTGCACACTGCCACAGGTCTCGCCGTGTGCTCCCGCAGCTCCGCGGGCCTCCCACACCCCACCCTCGGCGCCGCGCCTGGGCCGGGCTGCGCCCACCGAGCCAGTGGCCCACGGACCCCGTGCGCGCGTGCACCGCGCACCTGCGCCCGCGCGGTGACCCAGCGGCCGAGGCCGTGCGCCTGAGGGGCTGTGGGGGTCGAGGGCAGAGGGCAGAGGGAGCGCCCAGCGCGGCGGCCGAACCCGGGCGGGCTAGGCCGAGCTGCCTGGGGGCGGGGCCGCCCGGAGCGGGAGGTGCAGGCGAGGGGCGCGTTCTTCAGCATGGACAGCCCGCCCCCATCCTCCTCCTGGGATTTTTTTGTATCCATCCATGCACAGCTGGGGGCTCCCTCGCCACCTACCCCTGGGCCTCCCCATACAGAATAAAGTCAGTCTGTATTTAATGGTTATGGCGGATGTGAGGAGGATTTGGCAGAGGCAGAAGAGAGGCCTTTCGCTCTCAAATATCGCTCCTTACGTCGTGTGAGTCTACCAACCCACCACGACCCCATATTCTTGTGCGGGTGTCTGACTCGAATGACAAGCGAGCTGATTTTTTCAGTACATAGCTGGGAAATGTAGTGAGTGATAATAGAGATTTCTCTTTCATTTTTTACGCTTGACTTGGTTATTGTTGCTTTTCTTTTCCCGTGATTCCTTCTGAGGATTAGCTCTGACTTCCCCACTATTGGCGGTCAAAGTGGCCCCGACTCGGGATGACAATTGACGGGGATCAAGGGATTGCCCATTCTGTGCCTGTAAGAACGGATTCGTGCCAGAGAAACTCATCAAGTGGAGGCGGAGAATAAAGACCGTTCGGGGGTAAATGTATTCATTGAGAAGGGTTCTCCCAAATTGCTTCTAAGTTTTTTTAATGAAAAGTAACGATTGCAGCAATCAGCGGCTTTTTGGCGGATTACAAATCTGGAGGGAGCTGCGGCACTGCATTGAAAAGTGCCCCCGCCTTCGCACGGGGCAGCCGGTTCACAGGAGCGGCGCGAGGGGCGGGGGTCCGGTCTCGAGACAAAGGCAGGGAGGGGGCGAGCAGAAGAGGGTGTCTCGGGGCGCTCGGACACGCACTGGGGAAGTAGATGCGCAGTTGTCCTCCTGGCGCAGGCGTGGCGGGAAGACCCCCACCGAGGAAGGCGAGGGGCAGGGTGCTGGAGAGAGTACCGAGGGAGGTCGACTCCAGCACCACCACCACTGGGTAAATGCCGGCACCTGGAGCCAGAAAGCTTGCAAAAGGGGTCGAGCCCATCACGGTGGAAGTCTGGGGAATGGAAGGTGCGCCCGGGACCCCACCTCCGCCCCTAGCCCGCCCACTCTAGTTTCTTCTTGTAGGGACGCCTTATTTTGCAAGCCGGAACCGAAGCGTGGACTGGTGTTGGGTCTTCTCTGGGTGTTGCAGGCAGGAGTAGGGAAAGTGGGTCCTTCCTGGGCGGGGACAGGACGCCCGTATGCAGGCGCCGACTGAGCTGGATCGGCGCGGGGGCGGATCCCTACTCCCAACTGCTTCTGAGTGGCGCGCACCAGTCACCTCTGCCACCGTGGACCCCGCGCGCACACCCTCGCCCTCACAGCCTGCGGGTGCGCAGTCTCTAGGCTAGCACTGCCCCGGGGCCTAGGCCGCTGCGGCCCCCGCCCTGGACGCAGGAGTCGCCTTGGAAGCTAGGGAGCGGGGAGACACAAGAAGGCAGGGACAAACCTCTATTCCCACAGAGGCTGAAATCAGCCTCAGCAGCCCAAGGCTGCATTCAGTCTGACTTTTTATACATTTATTTTTTAAATAGTGTATCTTAGCAGGGGGGTGGGAGGTTTTTTTTTTTTTTGCTCCGACTCCTTTAAGGCTCTCTGAAGTAAATAAGGGAAACAGACAGACAAGGGTGGGGAAGAGGAGAAGAAAAAGACTCTCCCTTCTCCTTCCCCCCTCCTCAAGTTTAAGAATAAATCCAGCAGGCAAGTCCACAGCCCTGAAGGTTTAACTTTTTTTCTTTGGAGCTTGTCAATGCGACCATTGCTTTGATGGGAGGCTCCTCAAGGTGACACATTTCTGAACTTCACCCCCTTTTCAAACTAACTCCCTACCTCCTTGTTAGTGGCCAGCTCTGAACTTCTGCAGAGTGTTTTTGTGTGAGTCAAGGCTCATTCACGGGCGCTTTTGTGGGCCTCTCCTCCTTTCAGGCCTCAGCGTGTTACACCAATTAAAGGGCGACGTGCTGTAAATGTAATGGGCCGCGCAGCGATTGTTTCTGACAAGCAACAAAACACATAGATCCACCCCTTAGATTAGGCCGTTGAAGGGGAGGTTGAGGCCGGTCAGTTTACTGAATAGTCTGTGAACTGTAATTCTGAGGGCCCATGTGAGGGGAAAAAAAAGTCTCTTCCCACCTCCCTCGCTTTGCTCCTCCTTCCCAAAAGCTCCAAGAAAGAAGGAAAAAAAAAGTGACATCCATGGGGCAGAATGGGGTTACTAGAGAAAAAACCTGGGTGAGGGGCTTGTTCTGTCACTTGGACAGTCCAAAGAGCCCCTTCAGCTCTTTGCCCTCCCCCCTCCTCTTTGAAAACATGCAGCCTGGCCCTCAGTTTTAGGGCCACAGCAGCCTTCTCCCCTGATGGTGGGCCTGGTGCTTCCACATTAGGACTTGAGATCTGGGTAGAAGTGAGGAAAAGTCAGATTATCTTGGAAAATTCCGCTGGGGTTTGATCTGGTCCTGGTGGGACTCCAGTGAGTCATGGGCTTTGGGCACCCCACCCTCCCTGGCAGGCCCCTTAGCACCTGGCTTCACCTGCAGCCTCCAGGCCCTCCCAGGGTGCTGCAGAGATGCCAGCACTCTGCCTGGGCTCTCTCCATTCTCCTGGGATTTCCTCCTCCTTTCCAGCACCTGGCATCCATCCTGGCTTCCACAACTCTCTGTCATCAGCTGACCTTTTAAGGAGCACATTTCACCTAGAAAGAAGAGGGTTATCTACCCCATCTTCCTCACAAACTCTGAGGCCCAGAGAAGTGACTGGTCCAAGATAACAAAGCAAATCCTTGAGTTCAGAGCTCCCACCTGCCAGGCCAGGCCACCCCATCCCATAAAGCACCCACCCTCCCACACATCACTGCCCGCTCAACCCCCAGCTTGCCTCAAGGATGGTACGTCAGCCCCCCATGGTCCTGGTAATTCCAGCTCCTCCTCCCACTCCCCTGAGCTCCTGTCCTGCCACCCTCTGCCCATCTCCAGCCTTCCCAGCCCAGCTCGGTTCAACAGAGAGTTATCAAAAGTCAGTTTTGTCTTTTCTGTGAAATTTCACCAGTTACCCTCATTCAGTATTCCCACCACCACCACCACCACTCAAACTCCTCTCCCTCCAATTCTTCCTCCCTCCCCAATCACTTTCTGCCTGAAAACCTATGCATTCTTCAAGACTCTGCACAAAGGACACTTCTGTAAACCTATCCCAGGGTGCAGATACCCCAAGGAAGGAAGGTTTAGCCTGCTGGAGGAGCTGAACCAAGCCTAGGGCAGCTGGAGCAGAGTGAGGCTGGACAGAGGGCAAAGGTCAGATCTTACTCAGCCTCGTGGGCCACATGAGGATTTGGGATTTTGCCCTGGAAGCAATGAGAAGCCACTGAACAGTTTTGAGCAGTGAAACGTCTTATCTAGACTGAACTTCTGGAGACTAGAAACTGTGTTCTTTTCATCTTTGTGTCCCTCTACTCCTGTCCCAGAGCCTGGCACATGATGCTTAAGAAACCAATTTGCTTGAGCTGAACCAAAGAGCAATAACTCATTAAACCCATACCACCCAGCCCTTCCTTATCTCTTAATTATGGCTGACCAGGCTGTAAGTGTCAGGATGACAGAACCCAAGTCATGGTGCCTTTTAATTCTCAACAGAACCTGATTGATATTGCTAGGAATACAGTATAGTCATCCCTTGGTGTCTGTGGGAAATTGGCTCCAGGACCCCCTTGGATACCAAAATCCAAGGATGCTCAAGTTCCTGATATAAAATGGTGCATAACTTAAGCATATCCTCCCATATTCATTAAATCATCTCTAGATTACTTAGAATACTAACACAATACCTACACATCATTGCATTCTAGTGGATTCAATGTAATAATGCAGCAAATTCATGTTTTGCTTTTTGGAACTTTGTGGAATTTTTTTCCAAATAATTTTTTTGAGACAGGGTCTTGCTCTGTCACCCAGACTGGAGTGCAGTGGCATCATCATAGCACACTGCAACCTCAAGCACCTGGGCTCAAGTGATCCTACTGCCTCAGCCTCCTGAGTAACTGGGGCTACAGGCACAAACCACCATGCCTCGCTCATTTTTCTATTTTTTGTGAAGATGGGGTCTCAATATATTGCTCAAGCTGGTCTCAAACTCCTGGTCTCAAGTGACCCTCCCACTTCAGTCTCCCAAAGTGCTAGAATTACAGGTGTGAGCCACCATGCCCAGCCTCTGAATATTTTTGATCTGTGGTTAGTCGAATCCACAAATGCAGAACCCACAAACATGGAGGGTCGATTGTTCTCACCTGTCCATTGACTAAAGGTGTGCAAGAGAAAGAACTTAAAATCTGAAAACCTGACACTTCTTGTCCTTGCCAGCACTAATAGCCTCACCTTGGGGAACAAGTTACTTAACCACTCTGAAGCCTTGGCTTCTTCATCAGTAAAATGGGGACAGTGCTACTTAATTCATGGAATGTGAGGACTAAGTGCCATTCCTAGGAGAATGACTTGATTTTGAAGTAATATATTAATGAGTGGAAATTAGCGCATGCTCTGGGGACAGGGCAAGACCAGTGAGGAAGGCACCACTTTAAAATGACAAAACTGGATCACTGGAAAACTCCCCTGTCTCTAGTAGCAGTTGGCCGAGGGCCCAGCTGGTCCCACATCTTCCCGCAGGGCGTGCCACCATGGCTGACACCCTTCACACTCAGCTGCCTACGCTCCTGCTCTAAGAAGCCTGTTTCAAAGCAGCCCACATTCTCTTGTAGCACGTAGAAGGCTGCACTTGGACACGGGACAGCTAGACTCTGGGAAGCCATGGCAGAAATCACGCAGACTCTGATTCCCACCGAGAACCAGGCTAAAGAACCACTCATGGCGAGACGGGTCCCACCAGCCTGCTGGCTGCTCACCAAACTTCACTGCGCAGTGACTGTGGGGCTCTTGTTCTGGAGGCCCTCCGCATCCTTGGGGACCAAATGTGAGCACAAGAGCAGAGATTGCCAGTGGTGGTGGTGGTGTGTGTGTGTGTGTGTGTGTGTGTGTGTGTGCACATGCATGCTCCAAACCACGCTACTTAGCCTCTGGCATAGTGGGGGGAAAAGAGTCTCCGAAAAACAAAAAGAAGACGTCTTTTTGTTTAAGTTTCTACATCCAAATCAAATTCCTCTTTAAAAACTACCTCTACACTTCTTTCTGCTCAAGGACGGAAAAGAGGGGCCGGGCACAGTGGCTAACACCTGTAATCCTAGCACTCAGGGAGGCCGAGGTGGGCAGATGGCTCAAGGTCAGGAGTTCGAAACCAGCCTGAGCAAGAGCAAGACCCCTTCTCTACTAAAAATAGAAAGAAATTAATTGGCCAACTAAAAATATATAGAAAAAATTAGCTGGGCATGGTGGCGCATGTCTGTAGTCCCAGCTACTCGGGAGGCTGAGGCAGGAGGACCACCTGAGCCCAGGAGTTTGAGGTTGCTGTGAGCTGGGCTGACGCCATGGCACTCACTCTAGCCCGGGCAACAAAGTGAGATTCTGTCTCAAGAAAAAAAAAAAAGGACAGAAAGCAGAGAGACACAGGCTTCTTGCCTTTTCCTGCAGCGCCTTCATTTGATGTTTTTACCCTCTAGGAGGAAGCAGAGAAGCTAATATTTATAAAACCCTGATGCAAAGTTAGGCAGCCAACCTGCCAGGGAGAATGAGACCATGAGGTGGGGCGCCCGGACTGGCGCAGGAATTGTTTGGCACGTCGTGTCCTCCCTGTGGAGATGGTTTTTGAGTCTCCAAGCTACATGCCCGGCCAGAGGCCTGCTGACTTAGAGGCTATCATGGGAACAAACGCGTCCTTACAGACGTCACTCCAACCTGACCTGTGTGCTGCTAAATCCTTTCCCAAGCCCCAGACAACAAAAGCTATCATTCCTCTGTTCTCATGATTCATGAATCCCCCAGCCACTAGGAATACACGTTGCTTCAGTTCAGTATCAGTGCAGTCCTGGGTGATTTCAGTCCAGGGTTCTAGACCTTTTTTTCATATTTTCTCTCACCAGATTCCTCCCAGAGAGTATTTTTCAGATGATCTTTTCCCAGCTAGTCGGGTCATTCATTTTCATAGGAGGGTAACTTCGATGTTTGGGGGTGCAGAGCCACGGGAGTTGATGAGCAGCATGAAGAATTTCTCGGGCTGGGAGAGATAGTAGCTGTAGAAGAAAGGACTGGGAGCCTTGGAGATCCCCCAAGAAGGGGGTCCCAAAGTGGCTGACACCCTGGCCCCCGTGCCATGTGCGAGCTGAGTGGCACTTCTGAGTTGTCACCGGATGAAAGGTAGGGGAGGCAGAAACCTAAACAAGTGAATTCAATTACATCTGAAAAAGAATAGGCTAAATTAGGATTCACTCCTTGGGCCCCCTTCCAGGAAATATTTGTGAAAAGTTGGTTGAAAAAATCCCACCATCCAAACCGTAATTTTGCTATTATGTGAAAGCCCCGATTTCTGTGCAGTTTCTGATTAGAAAATGTTTCCCTGATTTTGTCTTTGCTACCGGTGTGTGACCTCTTAATTTGTTTTTTGCTTATACAAACCAATTGCAGTGGAAACTTTTTCCTGTGGTGCAGTGAAGACAGGGGAAAAGTAGAACGTTGGTAATTATATTTTATGCACTTAATTTATTTAATTGGTAGTTATCAAGCACCCTTAATGGTTTCATGGCCATAAACTAGGTTTACATTGGAGGACATCACCCTGCGTCAGAGATCTCTTATGTGTGTTTATTGGGTGAGACATCTGTGGACCAAGGTTAGAATTCATCAGCCTGATGCCCCAACACCTTCCTGCTGCCTTAGGCCTCTGCTGTGCTCCCAGAGGTGCCATGGCGGCCGGTGCCCAATCAGTGATGACACTGCGCAATTTCCCAAATAGCCAAGCAGTGGGAGTAAAGATAAAAAATATGAGTATTTTTCAATTAATTTTTTTTTTTTACTTTTCTGTCACTTGCCTAAGCTGGTAAAGAAAATACTTTCTTCAATTCCTCTTTTCAAGGAGTGCTGTCATCCCTTGGAGAGAACTCTCATATCTTTGGGAAATGTGATACATTCGGGAACAAAACCTAAGTGAGGCAGAGAGCTCAGATTTAGAATATAGTACACGGTGCATTGTTTTGGTCATGTGCCATTTCATGGTAGATGGAAGTCAGGGCTGCTGCATACAGTTGTATAGGTTTCACACTGCACAGTGCTAGAGGGAAACATTCACACAGACTATATATGGTCAGAATTGTGCCTTCTGCTCATGGGGTAAGAGGTGAGGACAGAGAGGTCCCTCCCATCCTAGCGATCTTTATTTCAACAACTTAAGAAAACTGTGATAAATGTTGAAAGTGATGTATTTCTCTTTGGATGAAATGACAGTTTTTAAGCTCTGGACCCAAGTAACTTGGTTCTAAACTTTGCCTCTGCCATATGCTAGCTGAGTGACCTTGAAAAAAATTGCTTAACCTCTCTGTGTCTCATTCTCTTATCTATAAAATAATTGATAAATAATATTAAATAATAAGATCAACCACTCATAGGTTTATGAGGATTAAATGGATTAATACATGTAAAGATCTTAGAATAATGTCTGGTGTATAGTAATTGCTCAATTAATAGTAGTTCTTGTCATTATTCCTTGATATGTGGAAAAACTTATGCATTTTCTCTCCATTATGGGAAGGGATAGGAAAACAAGGTTCCCACTGTTCTGTTTAGAAAAGAGTATAGAGCCTGCATGGCTTGGCAGGAAGAGAGGAGGCACTCAAGTAGAACAGAACTGGGTTTAGTTTTGTTTTAACCACCTGTTGTGACCTTGGCCACATCCTCTACAAGCTGCAATTTCCTTATACGCAGATTGAGGATGATGATAGTATCTACCTTGCAAAGTTGTTATGAGGATTAAAGACAAAACATGGAAAGGGTCAGCACAGTGCCTTCATAGGCTCTCAAAAAGTACTAGCCACGGCCAGATTAAAGTTAAAACAAGACATGGCATTTGGATAACATAAAAAAATGAGGATGTTCCAGCCTCAATGAAAAAAAAAGAAACCTTCCCCTATTCCCAGCCAAGGGCAGTGATCTGAAAATCTTTTTGTGGGATTTGTGTTTAGGCCCCAGTCTTCTTGATTGCAGGATCCTGCAGGTGTTTGTCCTGCTCCCCACTTCCTCCTAAGCCCTAGTTAAAAGGGACATTTGCAGGGACTGAAAAAACTCAAAGCGGAGGTGGGGCATTACACCAATGCCTTTTTGATGTGTGAGGGTATTTTGAGGACCAGATTGTCAGCTCCATGAAGGCAGGGACCATGTCTATTTTTGTTCAACTATATACTCCCACTGGCCTTGGTAAATATTTGTCAAATACGTTTTTAAAAATACATTATTGGCCGGGCGCAGTGGCTCACACCTGTAATCCTAGCATTCTGGGAGGCTGAGGCAGGAGGATAGCTCAAGGTCAGGAGTTTGAAACCAGCCTGAGCAAGAGCAAGACTCCATCTCTACTAAAAATAGAAAGAAATTAATTGGCCAACTAAAAATATATAGAAAAAATTAGCCGGGCATGGTGGCACATGCCTGTAGTCTCAGCTACCTGGGAGGCTGAGGCAGGAGGATTGCTTGAGCCCAGGAGTTTGAGGTTGCTGTGAGCTAGGCTGACATCATGGCACTATAGCCTGGGCAACACAGTGAGAAAAAAAACAGTGAGTTTTTTCTGTCTCAAAAAAAAAAAATTATTAACGACTTTCTTCTACGGTAGATCAGTTAAACCTGAACTCCATGAACTAAACCCTCAATTTATCTGATTTTTTTTCTACATCTCATTTTGTGAAAGAAAGAACTAACAGAGCAAGTTAATAAGGGCCATTTAGTATTTTAAAAAACTGACCTCAGTTTTTAAAAATATAATCTGGGATTTGTACGGACTCAGCCTGATTTCCTAAACTTTGTGCATGGTGATAATTAGCACTGCAGAAATCATTCAACAAACATTTATAGGGCTGGTCCTATATGCCAGAGATGGAAATAATCACTTAAAATTTCAGTTTATTAATTAATTTCACATAGAAATTTAAAGTAATCACCCCTGAGGTAAAAAGGAAATGACAAGTATGACCACCTCCATTTCCCTTTCTACAGGACAGCAGGGCTCACAGAAGTTCAGTGACATGCCTGAGGCTCCTCTGATGTCACAGCAGGGCTGAGGGGTGTTCTGACCCATAAATCCAGTAATGTTTTCATTTCTACCTACAATTTCTTCCATGGGAACTCCATAATTCACACATCACCAAGAGAGTGCAAATATTGTCACTATGTTTATAAAAAGAGGAAAGTAAACATTTTAGAAACACTTTCTGGTGCAGTTGTTTTCTGAAAGCATTTTACAGCATTTATGAGTCAGAATACTTCATTCCCCAGTGTACCCATTAATCCAAATTTGAATCTAATCATTTAGGATTTGAAATAGAAAAAAAAAACCACAAGGCATTATTGGCTATTTCTAACAACATGAATAGGAATTTTCAGCATGGATTTCCTCAGTAGATGCTTGATGACTTAAACCCCCTGCCAGGTCCATCCCTGCCTGTGATGGCTGGGAACACTATTGCAGAGGGAGTGGCCACACCTGCCAGGTAATCTAGTGCAAGGAGCCACAAGGCCTGAGAGAGAGAAGGCAGGAGGTGGAGGAAAATAGCTGTAGTTTCCTAAGAAGCTTTGCTGTATTTCCTCTATATCCACCCAATAGCCACCATCCCTCCACCAGTACATAAGTAAGTTTGAAAGGGCCTCTAATCCTTACAATCAAATTTGCTTTGATCAGCACAGTTATGACAGAGGCTGCTCTAAGGATGATTTGGATGGGAAAGGGTGGAGAGCTTGTTTAATCAGAAGTCCTGGAGGAACCTGCAATGCAGGCCAGGTTTGTCTTGTATCCTTCAGTCTCCCATTGCTCGCCTCACTTTTGTTGTATTTTGTTTTGTTTTGTTTTGTCTTGTTTTGTTCGAGAAAGGTCTCATTCTGTTGCCTAGGCTGAAGTGCAGTGGTGAGATCATAGCTCACTGTAACCTGGAACTCTCAGGCTCAAGCGATCCTCCTGCCACAGCTTCCCAAGTAGCTGGGACTACAGGTGTGTGCCACCATACCCAGCCAATTGTGTGTATGTTTTGCTATGTTGCCCAGGCTGGTCTTGAACTCCTGGCTTCAAGCCATCCTCTCACCTCGGCCTCCTAAAGTGCTGGAATACAGGTTTGAGCCACCATGCCTGGCCTCTCACTTCTTATCTCCTCCTCCCGTAGGTTTCCTACCCCTCCACACTGGCCTTTGCTCCTGAAAAGTTCTAACTGCTACACGCTTCCTAGTCCTGTCCTTTTTGGAAAGGCCTCAGGCTTCAAAATTACTGTTATAACCAGCTTTTTAGGTAGGAGTTAAGATTATCCAACCAAGTTAACTCACTGTAACATGAATTATCCCCAGAGAATACACAATTCAAAAGGAGATATTAACATAAACAAAGATCTACTTTGTGGATTTTATGGGGGGAATGTTGCAGGGGCCCATGAATGGAGTCTCCTGAGTCAGGTGCTCACCCCTGGCCAATAAACTGAGGGCAAGGGCACATGTGGCCCAGGGGACAGCTAGGCCAGTGGGCCAGGGTGGATTATTTTAGAAAGGGCTATGGGTGGGGTCAGTGATTAGTATCTCCTTTATATGGTTCTTGTATGAGTCAGCTGGGGCTGCCATAACAAAACACCACAGACTAGAACAGAAATGTGTTTTCTCATAGTTCTGGAGGCTGGAATACAAAATCAGAGTGCCAGTTGATTCAGTTTCTGGTGAGGGCTCTCTTCCTGGCTTGCAAGCAGCTGCCTTCTCGCCGTGTCTTCACAAGGCAGACAGCGAGCTAGCTGAGGTGTCCCTTCCTCTTCTTATAAATGTACCAGTCCTATTGGATCAGGGCCCCACCCTTAGGATCTCATTTAACCTTTATCACCTCCTTACAGGCCCAATCTCCAAATATAGTCACCTTGGGGGTTAGGGCTTCAACATATGAATTTTGGGGGCACACAAACATTCCATCCATAAAATTCCACTCTTGGTCCCCTAAAATTCATATCCTCACACACAAATACATGCATTCCATCCCAGCTGCCACAAAAGCCTTAACTCACTCCAGCAACAACTCTAAAGTCCAAAGTCTCATCTAAATATCATCTAAATCAGACATGGGTGAGACTCAAGGTATGATTCATCCTGGGGCAAAATTCCTACCTGGCTATACACCTGTGAGACCAAACAAATTACACAGTTCCAAAGTACAGTGGTGAGGCAGGCATAGGATAGACATTCCCTGTCTGACAGGGAAAAACAGGAAGGAAGAAAAGGGTGACGGGCCTCAAGCAAGTCCTAAACCCAGCAAGGCAAATTCCAGTAGATCTTGAGGCTCGAGAACAATCCTTCAGCTCAGAGTGAGCTCTGCCTCTTCAGCTCTCTGGGAAGCCCCTGCCCGTGTCTTCAAGGGCCCTGACTTCTGACACTGAGGGAAAACAGCCTTCCTACAGGCTTGTGGTGGGAGTGACAGCCCTGGTGATCTCCGAGTTGGCTTCGAGTCATTCTTTTTTCTTAAAGGATAACACATGTTCACAGCCTTCCTTCCTTGTGTCCAGTTTTCTCCCAGCTAGCAATGTTTGCTAGTATAACGCCATCTCTATTTCTGGCTTCGGCTGAGATGGCTGATTAGATCCATGGTTCACGCCCGCAGTAATCTCATTATTAAATGTTCACTTGGCCACACCCTCACTGCTCTATGATCTGTGAAACCAAAATAGACGCCCCTTTATCAGCTAAGATGAACCCTTGGTGAAGGGAACAAAAGTTAGCTGCAGGTCAAGGGTTCAGGGCCCCCCCCCACCTGGCATGGCACATTTCTAAATTCCTGCAGCTACAAGAAAAACTACACTCTTGCTAAACTCCCTAATAATAGGAGCTATCAGGCAAATTATCAGGCCTCTCCTAACTCTGATTTATGACCCAGATCACTACAATCCAGTGGACAGAGATCTGGCCTTACAAACAGTTCTCTTCAGAACATGCTTCCCCATTTTTTGCAATATGGATAGGCTGAAAATTTATCTGCTCTTACATTTTACTATAAGCAGTATGGAGGACCCAAGCCTCTCCTTCAATTCCTTGTTTAGAAATCTCCCATGCTAAATACCCAGTTTCATTGCTTACAAGTTCTACCTTCCACAAAACACTAGAACACAGTCCAGCAAGGGTCTATGTAAGAATCATCTTTCCTCCAGTTTCCAATGATCCGTGCCTCATTTCTGTATGAGACCTCACCAGAATGGCCTTTAGTGTCCATACTTCTACCAAAATTCTGTTCGTTGTTTTTTATGTATTTTCTAAGAAGACAGAGGTTTGTCTCTACTGCTCCTCTTCTCTTTCTGAATCTTCACCAGAAGTTTAAAGTTCATTTCTTTTTTTTTAAATCATCATTATTTTATTTTTAGAGATGGAATCAAGCTATGTGGCTTAGGTTGGTCTTGAACTCTTGGCCTCCTATGATCTCCTGCCTCAGCCTCCCAAGGAGCTGGGAATACAGCAACTCTTACCCACTCTGTCATGTGGGAAACAAGGCAAACCAAAATGGCCATTTACTGTCTAGGTGAGGTTTTGTACAGTATCCATTTAATATCAATCTGGTGAGAGGACAAAAGTTCATGGAAATTTTTGCATGGTAAACCAGGGCCATGTCATATTGTCCCAGCTTTTGCCATGAAGGAGAACTATGCAAAAACTACAACTCATTAAAAGATACTAATTCCTTAAAGAGAATTTACCGATAACTCAAAAAAACCATGGCACCAACCCTGCAATGTAATTTCAAAAATAAGTTCCACAATGCATACAGAAGTTGCCATTTGGGGAGATGAAAAAGTTCTGCAGATGGATGGTGGCGGCGGTTGCACAACAATATGAATGTACTTAATGTCACTGAACTGTACACTTTAAAATGGTTAAAATGGTTTTTTTAAATCCATATTAAAAATAAAGGCATTCCATATTCAGAATTAACACCATCTTTAAATACATAATATCCACACTGAAACCCTGCAGGCTTTACTTACTGCCTAAATCAGAAGCTCTAGGCTCAGACATGTACGAGAGGCGGCCAAAAAAAAACGGGGGTGGGGGGATGGTGGGATGGCAGGTCGTGTCTATGCAACCACCAAGAAATATCCAGACTTCCTACGAGCAAACAGCTAGTCAGCTTGGAGTTTTTCCTTCGTTGAACTGGTGATTCGGTGTCAGAGAATCAAGAGGAAAGGAGAGAGACAGAAGCCAGGGAAGACGTAGAGAGACGGGGAGAAGTCCTCCCCAAAGCCACTGGGAAAGGGCCGGGCCCCACAGCAGCGCCGGAGGGCCGCCCCCACACGGAGCCCGCGGGTCCTGTCTCCTCCCGGCAGCTGAGCGGCGGCTCCGCGGTAGACGAGGGCGCAGCCTGCCCCAGGAGCTGGCGCTATTAACTCCCGGGGCCTCCTGTGGCTGCGAGGCGGGGGCAGCGGCTTCGCCCGCCTCCCTCCCGCTGCCTCGGCCTCCAGGTTCAATAAGGATTACATCATGGAGCAAGTATGCGCGGCAGCCTGAGAATCAAAGCCGTCACCATCGGCGGCTGGTTAACTGTACTGTTGCTGAAACACATCCTTTCCACCCTCCTCGCTCCCGCTCCCCACCCCGGCCCTCTGCTTTTCGTACCATTAAGGGTAGCATTATTGGGGAGAGGAAAATCTGATCAAAACTGTCGACCGACAGCGACAGATTTTCTATGGATTCTATAAAGGCCACCTTAACGATTTCCCTAATTAATGGATGACATCTTTGGCTGAAGGAGAGGCGATGGATTCGACTCTGTCTTCGTCTTTGTTAACCTTCTAATTAACTTTCGTAGGTCACCCAGGTCTCCCAAACCTGAAAAGTGAAGAGGCCCATTGTGCGAGGAGCAGTAAACTTACTTTTTCTGCTGGGGTACTTAAAAGGGAGAGCGACTATAGGCCGAGAAAAATAACTCCATTTAAAAGCTTTGTGGCTGCAGAGAATACATAGGTCCTTCCCGTAGAAAATAATTGAAACACCTTTTATACTAATATTTCTATGCATAATAAAAACAAATTAGCAAAATGCATCTAAATTCAGCAGCACTTTCAAATTACCTTTTGGGGAATGTAAGCCTCTGCGAGTCAACAAAAGGAGTTGGGTTTAGAGAGAAAATTGCAACTGCAACAGCTATCAGCCTTTATGCTGAGTGAGTGCAAGACGGGGCCAGGGGCTCGGATACCTCAGTCACCTCACTGAGGAGATGCTCAGATATACCGCCCTTGTTGAGACTGAGTTATGAACTCCCTGACGGACCCCAAGACTGTCAGCAAATGAGCAGGACTTCTTCTGGATAGAGTGGTCTTTTGGGGTTCAGAAATATTTTTAATGGTCTTAGTGAAAAACAAACCACAGTGGAAAAGCCAGAGAACAAGATGAAACGCCACTGTGATTGGTAAAATTGATAAACTAAAGCAATTTGGTTTAAAAAAAATAATAAGACATATTCCAGTTGGAATTCTATTTTTGGTAAATTTGCCAAACTATGCAGATGAGTTGTGGCCACCGCTGCAGCCCCTTGGCTGAGAGGAATGTAAAGGAAATGCTGAGGAAAGAGAGGTGCTCAGCCTCAGATGGAACCAAATGGAAGCGCCCTATACACGCTCTACGCGCTTCCTTAAAAAGAGAGTTTTGCTGAAAGGGCACTCCTCTGAGATAGCATGCAAGGGAAAGAGATTCCTAACCCAAGGAAAATAGCTATTCGATTATTGTTTTCTGGTTGTAAATGGAACCAGAGCTAATTATACAAGAATGTAAACCTTTAAATACTGTCAATATTTTAATTATGCCTGTCCATTCATTTTTCTATATACACCCAAATTTTTACATAGTTCCAATTATATCCTGCCTTTTGTTACCTTAATACCATATCAGGAGCATTTTTCTGTTCCCTTTTTTCCATTAAAAATGGGAACAAGATCCTTTTTGGGTCCTGCTCACATACCCAGACTGAAGGTGGGGGCAACTTGATGGCATCTCTTTCTGGAAAGCTGTCACTTGTGGGGAAACAAGTGCTCTCATGCACTGCTGTGGGAGTTTAAATTGCTACAACCTCTCTGGACGGCACTTGGGCATTATCTATCTATCAAAATTACAAATTTTTGTAATTTTGTAATTATGCTTTGATGCAGCAATTCCTCTCTAGGAATTTTCCGTAGAGGTATACTTGTACATGTACAAAATGATACATGTATATGGTTATTCTTTGCAGCATTGTTCATAATAGTGAAAGGTTAAAAACAATCTAAATGTCCATCAACAAGGGATTGGCTAAAGAAATATAGTACATCCACAGAATGGACTATTACGCCGCCATAAAAAATAGATGAGCATGCTCATGATGTGCCAATTTGGAACAGTCTCAAAATAGCCTGTTAGGTAAATAAACAAATAAACAAACAACAAGAAAGAGCAGAACACTGTGTAAAGTATGCCACCATTTGTGGGGAAAGGTGGGATTTCTTCCAGTTGTAGTTGTTTTTGGAGAAGAGAACTGAGTGGCTGAGAAATAGCTGCAGGCGGGAGACTTCACCATCACTTTTGTATCTTTTCAATTTTGTACTGTGTCAATATCGGTTGAGCAGCCCTAATCCAAAAATCCAAAAACTGAAATGCTCCAGTGAGCATTTCCTTTGAGCATCATGTGGGTGCTCAAAAAGGTTCAGATTTTGAACCATTTCAGATTTTGGATTTATAGATTAGAGATACTCAGCCTGTATATTACCTATTCGAAAAATAATTAAGACATACATTTAAAATTTAAAAAGAGAATGGTTGCCATTTTCCAGCATGCTCTGTGCGTAGCTCTGCACAGTTCAAGGGCAGTCCAGTCTTAAAAGTGTCCTGTTCATTTCCATTTACTAAATAGCTTATTTTAGACTTCTCAAAGTCTATCTAGAATAAAAGACCCTAAAAATGGAAGGTATACAGTCACTCTCTCTTTTAAATCTTTAAATGTTTTTTAATGAAAACAAAATAATGCATTCTGCGATTTAATTGTTCAAAATTAAATTTCAACAAATTGTTAAGTCTGTATAAATAAAACATTCGCAGCCTTCATCAGTATGTGCATCAGGACAAATGCTTTGGGCTTTGGAATTCTGGAAATATTTCCTAACACATGAGATGTGCCAAGAAAGAGATAAAGAAATCAAATAAGATCTTGTATTATGCGAACTCTTGTTGCTCGCAGGAGTCTGATTTACTTGCATCAATCAATGTAAGTGATTCACACTTCACGAGCTATATTAAGTGATTGAATTAAAATCTAGGGCCAATATTATTCTCTCCACACCCTTCAGCCCAGTCTGTCTGTCTAAGTGGCATTGGAAGTTATTAGGTTGAACATATGGGATTAGCGTTATGTTAGTGATTCAATAGCAGCAATTTTAAGACTCAAGCTAATATTTTTTGTCTTCATAATATTATAGCCTGTAGCAGAAACACTGTTAGTTGTCTATTCAACATCCATTTCCCTTTTCTTCCCTGTTAGCAGAACTCCCATTTAGTTCCCACTTAGGAAGGTAGTAAATGTTACTTCAACTAAATCATATATATGGAATTGCTATTTCTTTTACTTGTGATCGGTGTAGATTTAAGCATGTGATACAGTTCTAGGCCAATGAGATGCAACAAAAGACAACCAGAGACCTCTGGGAAAGGTTTCTCTTCCACTGGACATTTTCAGGTCCACATGGACTGCCCAGAATTCCAGCAGCCATCTTCCTTACTACTGCAAAGGCAGTAAGTGTACAGACAAAATGGGCAAGCTAAGGTGACACAGCAGAAGAAAGGAGGGAAGTTGGATGTTGATGATAGTACTGAGCCATTGTATTAAACAATTCTATAATCCACTGAACTTGGACTTCTTGCTATATGAAATAATAATAATTGATATTTGAATTTCCATTTCAAATATCAATAGATCTTCCTGACAAATATTTTCACCACTTTTTTCCCTTTTCTTTTCTTTTTGGAGACAGAGTGGCACTGTATCACCCAGGCTGGAGTGCAGTGGTGCGATCATAGCTCACTGTAACCTTGAACTTATGGCCTCAAAAAATCCTCATACCTTAGCCTCCCAAACTGCTGGTATTACAGGTGTGAGCCACCACACCTGACCTATTTTCACCAGTGTAAGTGGTATGAAGCCTGGATTGCTATCTTGTAAAAGCTCCTTAAGTGATTCTATTGTTCTCCTCTGGTCAAGATTATTTTATTAATAAATCATGAAAATAGCCAGGCACAGTGGCTCACGCCTGTAATCCCAGTACTTTGGGAGGCTGCTTGAGACCAGGAGTTCAAGACCAGCCTGAGCAACATAACAAGATCCTGTCTCTATGAAAAAGAAAAAAAGAAAATAAATTTCTCATTAGGGAAATGCAAATAAAAACCACAATGAGATACCACTTTACTAGAATGGCTATAATAAATAAGATGGACAATAACAAGTGTTGGTAATGATGTAGAGAAATTAGACTCTCACACATCGGTCAGAACGTAAAATCATGGACTCACTTTGGAAAATACTTTGGCAGTTTCTCAAAAAGTTAAACATAGAGTTACCATATGACTCAGCAATTCTACTCTGACATATACCCAAGAAAAGAACTGAAAACATACATCCACATCAAAACTTATACATGAATGTTCATATCAGCATTATTCAAATTTCTGCCAAAAAGTAGAAACAACCTAAATATCTGTCAACTAATAAACAGATAAATAAAATGTGGCATATTCATAAAATAGAATATTATTTGGCAATAAATAAGAAATGAGTATTGATATGTTACACCACAATGAACTTTTTTTTTTTCTGAGACAGAGTCTCACTCTGTTCCCTGGGCTAGAGTGCTGTGGCATCAGCCTAGCTCACAGCAACCTCAAACTCCTGGGCTCAAGCGATCCTCCTGCTTCAGCCTCCCAAGTAGCTGGGACTACAGGCATGTGCCACCATGCCCGGCTAATTTTTTCTATAAATTTTTAGTTGTCCAGCTAATTTCTTTCTATTTTTTTTCAGTAGAGACAGGGTCTCGTTCTTGCTCAGGCTGGTCTCAAACTCCAGAGCACAAAGGATCAGCCCATCTCAGCCTCCCAGAGTGCTAGGATTACCAGCATGAACCACCACGCCTGGCCTTGAACTTTAAAACATTATGTTAAGTGAAAGAAGCCAGAAACAAAGTCTATAGTGCATGATTTCATTTATATGAAATGTCCAAAACAGGCAAATCCATAGAGACAGACAGTAAATTAGTAGTAGTTGGCCAGGGGCTGTGGATAGGGAGAATTGGGAATTGTCTGCTAATGGGTATGGAGTTTCTGTTTTGTGGTGATGAAAATGTCCTGCAATTTGAGAGTAGTAATAGATACACAACCCCAAGTATACTAAAAACTACTGAATTTTACACTTTAAAAGGGTGAACTTTATGATATGTGAATTAAATCTCAATAAAGCTGTTATGAAAAAATTAAGAAAATGAATGCCTCTTGTAATTATAATTGTTTTAAAAGATCCCTAAATTACCAATAACTAAGAACCAACCTTCAAAAGTAAATATGTCCAGCCGGGCGCGGTGGCTCACGCCTGTAATCCTAGCACTCTGGGAGGCCGAGGCGGGGTGGATTGCTCAAGGTCAGGAGTTTGAAACCAGCCTGACAAGAGCGAGACCCCGTCTCTACCAAAAATAGAAAGAAATTAATTGGCCAACTAAAAATATATAGAAAAAATTAGCTGGGCATGGTGGCGCATGCCTGTAGTCCCAGCTACTAGGGAGGCTGAGGCAGTAGGATCACTTGAGCCCAGGAGTTTGAGGTTGCTGTGAG
>CAUYRT010022383.1:0-34409 GCA_963574885.1 Lepilemur ruficaudatus
GAAATTAATTGGCCAACTAAAAATATATAGAAAAAATTAGCCAGGCATGGTGGCGCATGCCTGTAGTCCCAGCTACTCAGGAGGCTGAGGCAGAAGGATCGCTTGAGCCCAGGAGTTTGAGGTTGCTGTGAGCTAGGCTGATGCCACAGCACTCACTCTAGCCAGGGCAACAGAGTGAGACTCTGTCTCAAAAAAAAAAAAAGAAACAAAAAAACCCTTAACACTATAGAACAGGGGTTGGCAAACTGTTCCCATAAAGGGCCAGACAGTAAATATTTCGGGCTTTGTGGCCATACATTCTCTGTGGCATTGCCTACTCCACACCACCGCGTGCGAGCAGTCATAGATGACACATAAATGAATGAGCGTGTCTGCGTGTCCAATACAACTTTATTTATGGGCGCTGAAATTTGAATATGATACGCTTTCCATAATTCACAAAATGTTATACTGGATTTACTTGCTTCAACCATTTAAAAATGTAATAAAAAATACTTTTGCGCTTGCAGGCAGCACAGACACAGGCTGCCGGCCAGATTTGGCCTACGGGTTTTAACTTGCTGACCCCCGCTGTAGAAGAAAGAAAGGATAGAGACTGGAAGACAAGCAGCAGCTTCTGCCACAGTAATTAAGCATACGACAAGGCCACATGGGACCTCAGCACCCCGGAAATAAAAGTCCCGGGCTCTGAGAGCTTGGAGAAAGAATGAGGCTCCCTGCAGGATGGGTGGGACTTCGATGTGATGGTGGAGAAAGGCGAGATGGGCTGAGGACACAGTGATGAGCAAAGACTGGTACACAGACGTCTGGCATGGCTGGGCTACCGCGTGGTTTGCAGGATGGAGAAGGAGGGCCCAGCTGAGTGATGGTGGGCCTCACCGAAGTCTGCAGACTTTTTGTTTTCTATAGGCAGTGGGGGAGGTAGGGAGTGATGTGACCACAACTGTGTTCCGTCAACTTAATTTAGAGTCACTCTGTATGGCTTTATTCCTCCAAGAAGCTGGCTCTGATCTCCTTAAAACCCATCTCTTCCCATCCTGGGCCCTCTAGTGGAGATTGCCCCCATGGGCTTTGGGTCAGATGGCTTCTCCTTACATTCTACATAGAAAGTCGTAAGTTCTTTGGTGGAGAAGAGGGACAGGGCCATGTTCCTCACTGTGAGCAACATGAAATCCTCGAGGAGGAAGTACCACGCAGACCAGCATGTTAGACACACCTCGTGGCCCCTGTATCTGCATCTGTGTCTGGGCCTGTTCCTCTATCTCTTTCTGTATTAATATTTATATCTGTATCAGCTGTGCCTGTATGCAAATATACAGCCACATATGATTCTATACCTGCACCAGTACATCCACCAGTTACCCAGTGTCCAAAGCATCATCCTAAGGATAGAAACTTTAGTACCAAAAAGGTAAAATACAGTGGTCCCTCAGTATCTATGGGGGATTGGTTTCAGGACCCCCAAAGATACCAAAACTTACGAATGTTCAAGTGCCTGATATAAAATGGCACGGTATTTGCATATAGCCTATGCACAGCCTCCCATATACTTTCAGTCATCTCTAGATCACATATAATACCAAATACAACACAAATGCTATGTAAAGATTTGTTATACTATATTGTTCAGAAAATAAAAAAGAAAAAAGTCTGTGTATGTTCAGTACAGACACAGCCATCCATTTTTTTCCCCAAGTATTTTCAACCCATGGATACACAGCACTGACTATAGAATTAAGGATAAAACCAACCCCTCGTGGCAAAGCGTGGAAACAGGAGACGTTACAGCAGGAGAATCATCTCACTTCCTGCTGACATCCTGTCGGTAGTTTTCTTACAGCCCTGCATATGATACTCGATTCACCTGAGCAAAATAAAATACTTCCGGCATAGTTATGACAAAACATTAAGTTTTCTAAATACATTTTCTTATAAAATCGGGGCCTGTCATATACATCTGTAGGGTTCATGGGTCGACAATCCGGGAGCTGCTTGGTGCACAGCTGCGAAGCCAAGGGAGACAGCAGCTGCCTGCCACGGCTCCTTTGACCCCACCCCACTCGCTCGAAGGAGGCCGTGCCAGATAGGTGTTAGGGACTCTGCAAATCACCCTCGGTCCACGCTTTGGGGAACCCTCAGGATAATGATTTGGGAGACAGACTGTCTAGAGCACTGGTGTGTTCCTTGACTGGCAGCATGGGCACCACCTGGAACTTATCAGAAAGGCCTTATTCTCAGGTCCCACTTAGACCCCCCCGCCCAGAATCAGAAACTTCAAGGACAAGGCCCAGCCACCTGGGTTTTAGCAAGCCCTTCATATGATTCCAACGCAAGCTGAAGTTTGAGAAACAGTGGCCTAGGGCCCTGGGCACTGGGCTGAGGGTCAGAAACCTTTGTTCTCATCCTGGACCTGGCACTCCCAGGCTCTGTGGCCTTGGGTGAATCAGGCCCTCTCCCCAGCCAGTGTCCTTAGGTATAAACTGATGAGGTTGGTCCCGGGAGCTTGCAAGTGGGCCAGATTGTCCTTATGGCCCTTCCTGTCTCAAACAGCCCATGTCCTCTCCACCTGGCTGCTGGGACTAGGGCTTTGCCTTTGAGGCAAGGACCCTGCCCTTCTTTGGAGGGAAATGCTCACTCCAGAGCATTCTGGTGACAGGACTGTAGAAAGTAGGGTCATATCAGATTCCCTTGCATGTTCTGGCCTAGGCCGAGGCTGGAGCAGAAGCTGTGTGGTCCGTCCTTACGCAGATTTCTGTAGTCTAGAAGAAGGCTGAGGGGCTCTTGGTGTCCATCTGGATCTGTTGTGTCTATGTCTGGTGAGTGCTCTGTGAGGTTGTTTATGTTGCCCATTTTCTGCCTGGGATCAAGCCCCCAAAATCTGGCAGTCCCAGGACCCAGCTAGAGGCAGAGATTGCAGGGCACCAAATCTTTCCTGGCCCACTTTCCTGGGGGACACCCTCTGCCCATCTTGTCATAGCAGGGACTCATGGCTCCTCCATGTGGGATGACTGAGCACACAGTCCTGTGTCTCCAGGACGAGGTGCCTCAGGACCGACCACTGTGAACAGCAGATGCCATGGGCTCCCTCTCTTGAGCCCAAGACCATTTAGGCTTCTTTGGAGCTGGGTCCAGGCACAAGGTCTTGGGCCTCAAACAACAAACAGGTCTCAGATGACAAAGGTACCCTCCCTAAGAGCACATACCCAGTTCTGAGCCCTGAGGAAGCCAGACTCACTAATGTCTGCTTTCCTTTGATCCCCATTCCATGGGTTCTGTCCTGGCAGAACTAGACGGGGGGGACAGCCTGCTGTGCAGTAAAGATCCTGAGCTCTGGACTCAGGAACTGGGGTCAGGGCTCATGGCTTTGCAATTAACACTCTGCGTGACTTTGAACACATCAATCTCCCCTCTGGGCCTCAGTTTCCTCAACTGACCAATGCAGTCACAATATCTTCGTGACTTTGAAGCTCATGGAAATGAGACAGGTGACAACACTTTGTCAAAATTGAGGTAGGATGTCCCCAGTTTCCAAGGGGGCTGAGGTTGAAGAGCCTGGAGGTAGGCTTCCAGTCTGGCTTCACTCTCCATGTCTATGAAATGGGTGACCCTTCCAAGGGTGGCAGGGAAAGAGTGGAGGGGTGGCCCAGGAACACTGTAAGTACTTGACTGATGTGTGCTGTACTAGTCATCTGTTGATATGTAACAAATTGCTCCAAAAGTTAGTAACTTAAAACAATAGGTATTTATGATATCACAGTTCCTGGATCAGGATCCAGGCAGAGCCTGGCCAGGTCCTCTGCCTGATGGCCTCTCCCATGCTGTCAGCAAGCTGTAGCCAGGACCCCAGTCATCTGATGGCTCTACTGGGCATGGATCCTCTTCCAAGCTCACTCACGTGGTTGTTGGCAGGATTCAGTTCCTCATGGGTTGCTGGACTGAGGGCCTCAGTTCTTTCCTGGCCTCGCTGGCCTTGTGGGCTGCTGGCTGGAGACCTCCCTCCGGTCCCTGCCACATGGCCTGTCCATTGGGCAGCTCAAAACATGGCAGGTGGCTTCACACAGAGAGAGCAAGGGGATGCCCCAAGACGAAAGTCTTTCTGTAAGCTAATATCAGAGGTGATGTCCCTTCTGCTGTATTCTATTAAATATGTCAGAAGCCAGTCAGTAGGCCCCGCCCACGCTGAAGGAGAAGGCATTACACAAGGCATGAATACAGGGGCTGGTGATCACTGGGGCCAGCTCAGAAGCCCCCCACCACACCGTCCAAGCCTTGCTCTGAGAAAGCTCTAGCAAGCTCTAAACAAAGGGAGACCTTGGGATGAGACAGAGAAGTGAGTTGCCTGTGGTAGGCTTCCCAAGACAGGGCCCCCAGGGCCTACACACTCTGATGAGGCCTGTCTCATGGCAAGGGGATTTGTAGCCAGGAGGAGCTGCATTCCGGGGCCGGGCACTTAACATTCCAGAGGAGCTCTCAGCTAATTAGTGCCCTGCCCATCCCAACCTGGACCACCCGGCTCCTCTGAGTTCCCATGGCTTGGCCAGAGGACTCGCCCATGACTTTGGCCACATTGAGAAGCCCAGAGAAGGACTGGAATTAACGAGGGTCACACAGCAATGAGTCAGCAGCAAAGTTGGAGCTAGAGCCCAGGTCCTTTTACCCATACATAGCTCTTGGGCAAGGGGCAGATGTGGCCAGAATCTCAGGGATGGACCCCCCCGGAGGTAAGATGGAGCAAAGCAGACCTCAGGAAAAGACTGCTTCTCTGAGCTTCTATTTCCTCACCTGTAAAAAGGGGAATTTGTCCAAGATCCCTTAGCATGTGATAAAAACTCTCCTTGGACAAACTTTAAATGGGCTGCCCTGAGCCCTCTTTTGGGCCTCATCCTTGAGCCCTATCTTCAGCCCGCCTAGCCCAGCTTTGGCAAGAAATCTTAAGTTGGTTGAACAAGAATCCTCCTATCCTTGATGTCTCTTCTTAGGCATTTCCAGCCACCAACTCCCTCATTCTGCGCACTGGCTGTAATCCTCGGCCGTCTGTGCTGTATTAGGAGTTGAGCCTTGTCTCTCCCCTACTGTGACACTCTTGACACCTATCACAATAACCCTAAATGAAGTCTTCCTTGCCATTTTAGCAAGTGTCAGGATAACTGTATTCTTTAACACAGAGGTCCTGGGAGACATGATATCCCCACTCTTCTTTGGGTGGGGAACTCTCAGAGGTGGCAAAAGGAGAATGCTGGCTTAGGGCAGGCAGCCCTCTGCCCCAACCCCAGGGACAAGCAAAGGACTTGGGCAGCAGCAAGACACGGGGCCTGAGAAAAGCCAGCAGGGCCAGAATTCCCTGGATGCCCTTCTTGTCTTCCACTCTCATCGCTGGGCCCACTCAGCCCCTGTGGCCTTTGGAGCAAACACCCAAGTGGCCCTTGATTCAGCCGGCTCCCCTGACGGGTCCGGTGGAGACATTCCTATTTAAACCCTTGCTTGTGCACCCCAGGGCCAAGCCAGGTGCTTCCCATTCTGTGCTTGAGTGAACCTCCCAAGCTACAGGCAGTGACAACTCCCAGGGGAGTAGATTTGCTGCAGGTCACGCATCAAGGCAGACCCACGTCTATCTGTCCTGCTGGGCCAGGCTCTATGAGGAAAGGACCTGGTTCCTGTCCTTAAGGAGGGTCTAAGATCACAGGGAGGGCAGCAGAGTCATCTGGTTCAGGGGTCATCCCCACGAATAACCTCCAATAGAGACTTCCGCAGCAACCTCAAATGAAGTTATGCAGAACCTCACAGAGCTGTATTCAGGGTTGGACAAAAGAGAAGCACAAGCAGAAACCCGCACCCATCACAGGATCATACTGCCTGCTGGGCTGCAGTGTGAGTTCATACGTTTATAAACCCTGTGATCGCCTTGTGAATAGCATAGTTGTTTTCTGTTCTATTTTAGAGGATTAAGAGCATTAATTTGTTCAAGGTAAACACTTAAAATCTATACAGAGATCAGCAAAAAATATTACTATAAAAGGATATTATGTGGACAGTTGGCCAAATTTGAAGATGAACCATCAGGAGTTGGTGAGCCACGGCTCTCAAGACAAACCTGGCCTGCCGCCTGTTTTTGTAAATAAAGTTTTATTGGAACATAGCCGTGCCCACTCAGTTTTGCCTTGTCTGTGGCTACCGCTGTGCCAGGAGAGCAGAGTTGATTAGTTGCAATTGAGCCCGTATGGTCTGCAAAACTGAAAATATCTGGCTCTTTACAGAAAATGTTCACTGATGCCTGGGTGAGATAGTAATAGCAATGAATAGTAACGCACCATTGTTAAATCCCAATTTTGATAATTATACTGTTGCTATGTTTTTTAAAAAGTCCTATTTCTTAGGAAATCCCCACTGAAGTATTTAAAGGTAAAGGCCCATGTCATCTTCAACTCACTCTAAACTTGTGCAGAAAAATATATTATGTGTGTATTATACACGCATGTATATGTGTGTGTTATATATAAAAGAAAGAGAGACAGAGGTTGAGACATGATAAAACGTGGTAAGAAGCTAATATCTGGGGAATCTGAGTGAAGACTCTACAGGAGTTCTCTACTATTCTGTTAACTTCTGTAGGTCTGAAATTATTTTAAAATAAAAAGTTAAACAATGTATGCATAGATGTTTGGTACATTGTTTTGACATTTATTCCTTTTTTTAAGTACAGGGAGTTCCAAAAAAAAAAAAACAAACAAACAAAAAAAGCTGCCTGAGGCCCCTCTTGACTTCTTTGCCCAATGTCAAGCTAGGACAGGTGCCTCTCTCACCACACACCCTCCCACACTCCCTGTACCCACCCCCACAGGTTCACACATGTGCAGACCCCACACTCACACTCGCACACATGCACTCAGGCATGCAGTGTCCCAGCAGCCACGTGCACAGTCCTCCCCCTGCAGGCGATGGGACCAAAGGCTGAAGGAGCAAGATGGCAGAAGGCAGGCCCCCGACAGGGTCAGGGGAACACCAGGGAAGAGGCGAGAATTGTGTCGGGCCTTGAAAACCAAGTAAGACTAGACCTCAGGAAAATGGAGCCAGGGAATTTCCTGCGAAGGCACAAGCCTGGCAAAGGCGTGGAAGTGGGTGGCGTGAGGTGTGGCAGGGCTCAGAGGCTGGGACGTCACCTGGGTGGCAGATGCCTGCGGCACTGAGGATTCTGGGGGGCTACCGCACCCCTCTGCTGCCAGGGGCTGGGTGCCAGGGGGCTCCTGCACACAGGGAGATGCTTGGCTTCTCCCACATTCCTCGGCACCCAACTCCTGAGGTTCTCTAAACCTCCCCCAAAGAGTTGGTGCTTACAATTTCATAAACGTTAAGTCATGTAATTTGTTAAAAAAGTTCACATGCACTTGGCACAAACTCAAAATCCTTCCTTCCCTCCCCCTCCCATTCCCTCAGGCCCCCAGTCCCCCTCCGTCGAGGTAACCTTTGCTAGTACAAGTGTATACAGTTTCTTCTTGCACCAATAGGCGCTTCCTGCATTTACAGCAGCACACCTTGCTTCCTTCCCTTATCTTATCTTGGACTATTCCATGCCAATCCATGTAATGCTTTTGACAGCTGCGTAGTATTCTATTGGATGAATATATCAACATGCATACACCAGCATGTCCCCCAAAACGGCAGCACACTCACACTGGCAGCTAAACTTCAGTCAATAAAGATGTATAGGGTGCCCTCTACAGCCTAGGCACTCAGTAGATCCTAAATAAAGATAGAGGAGTGATTGCAACCTGGTCCATGGGAACTGGAGCTCGCAGGCTCATGGAGGTGACATGACAGAGTGACTCATCGATGGCACAGTGGAATAATGACACAAGGGTCATGACAGGAAAAGGAACTTCTTCATCAGGCTGGGAGAGAAGTAAGTCTTTAAGCACTTACATGGACTTTCTTTGAAGGGTGAGTTGGGTTCACTGACTAGAAAGGAAAGGACGGTGCTCTAGGCCAAGGAACCGTGTGACAGATCGGAGAAGGAGGAGAGCCAATGGCAGGTTTGTGGAATGAGTGAGGATCTAGGTGTGTGGAGGGAGGTGGGGATGAGGCTGCTTGGAGCCTGCGTCTGAAGACACTGAGTTCCCAGATGAGTGTGGCCAGTTCCTGCTTTTCTCCCACAGGCCTTTCCTGCAGCCGTCGCCTCTGAAAACGGGGCTAAGCAAACGGGGTGCAGGACAAGGGAAGCAGGCGCGGCAGAGGCGGCGCTCAGCCTGACGGAAGTATTGGTAACTCCGGATCACCAAGGCCTGCCCTGCCGGGCAATCTGTCTAGTGTAGTATTTGCTACTTTCACTTGTTCTCTGAACAGTTGGATAATTAGTTGCAGCTATCATGGTACTTTCCCCTAAGTACTTCAGGTTTTCTACACAGTCCCTATGCAATAAAGACAGGAAATTTAACATTACAATACTATTGGGAACAAAATTCTCTGAAAAGAAATTTGGCGAACGAGACTTTACCCCAACAAACAGCGAAGGGCTAGGAGTGCGGGGTAAGCACCCTCCAACGTAAAATGAAGGCGTATCCCAGAAAACAGAGGGAACGCGCAAGTTTTATAGCAAAAATTTCTGCCCAGGTTCCCAATCAGGTCCGTATATGCAAACGAAGGATTGAAACTTGCTTAGTTCCAATTGGTCAGCACAGCTGAGCCCTGATTGGTTGGTTCAGGTGAGCTCTGAAAGTCCCAAAGATAAAAGGTGTGGGTTGTCGGGGAACTCAGTATGTGAGTGACTCTTAGTTAGCAAATGGCCAGCTTGGCTCTGTTCTAAATTTGGGCCCAGTTAGCCATTTGAGATCCCTCATGAAGGATTGGCTCTTTCAGGTTCACATTTGCTCACATTTCCCTCCTCATGGTTGAAACCTGTTGGCAGAAAGCATTCATGACCAAACAGGTTGCTTGCATTCCATTACAGTGCCCATCCTAGTGGCAAGGCGGTGGCCAACGGAACTAGAACCATTGACCTGAATGCCTTAGGAGAGGTTAAATTTGAATCAAAGTCTCTTGGGTTAAGTTGATTCCGGTTTCTGGATGGAGCAAATGTAAAGTCTCATAGTGTTGGGTCAGCAATCCTAATGGGGTCTCTTGCAAATTGTTCTAAAACAGGCTAGAATAATATTAAAGAGGAGCCAAATGCTTAGCCCAAATATCATCAAGACTTGTGGGGTGGAACGCAGAAGGGATCTTATACCAGGGGGAAGCCACCTGAAAGTATCTGAAAATCAGAAATTTAACCTAGGTAAGTCCAGCCAGGAGGCTTTCTGAAGACGCACCTTTCAGAGATTTGTCCAGCTTTAGAATCTAAGATGTTCTCGACTCAACCTGACTGGAAGTGCTTACCCAGGTGCAGCAGGAAGTGCTAGCAACAACACAAACAGCCTCCCACACAGCAAGGAGGTAATCTAAAGCAATACGTCGTCTACCACCACATTAGCGAGGGCATCTGGGGACCTCAGTCATGCCCTGATGACTGGGCAGTGGAGCTGGCAATTCTGTTAACAGTGCCGGAAAGGTTTCTGATCATATATTCATTCCAAGCAGAACCTAGTCCAAACCAAGACTCCAGAAACCTTCCTAATCTAGTTCTTTCACTAGGGTTAACCACACCCCCACACCCCATAAATTACATCCTTGAGAGTATCTGCAGCTATCATTTTGATGATCTGAGGGGTTGTTATCAGGGTAGTTATCAACTGTTGATAGGGCTTGGGATGTGAACCTGATGCTCCCAAAGTTAGGGTTTTAATAATTGTGATGGGGGCAACGACTTGACCTAGAGACTGAATGCCTGCATTTTCCCAGGACCTGAGACAGGGACAGGCAAATTTTCTGCTAAAGTACTGCAGCCAAAAACAGCTTGGAGGGGCATGCAGTTGCCCTAAGAGTTTATGAAATTCAAGGAGCTGTTTCAAGAGAGATGATACATGGTCAAACCAAGTGCTAGTCCTAGGTAATGATGGAGCGGTGTGATGGAATTGACAGGCTTAGGAAGCCATGGAAAAAGTATTGGCTGTCAGGACCTACAGGAATACTGAAGAAGCTGAAAAATATTGGCTTTCAGGGGGAACATCAGAGAGTAAGGTACGGGAGTCGGGAAGCACTGGGTGTCCAGGAATGGCTATGTCATTGATAGCCCTAAGATCCTGCACAAATCGCCATCCTGTATGGGGATGCTGAGGGTGTTACAAAGGCTGGTGCGAGGGACTGCAAGTTTCTTTCATATAAAGTCATCCATTATGGATTGTACACAAGCCAGGGCCTCTGAATTTAGGGTGTATTACTTAACACTGGGGAGGGGTTTATTGTGGTCTACCTGGATCTTGATCTGAGGTGCTGATGTGACCAACAGTGGTGTTGGATTGTGCCCAGAGATGCTCAGGTAGTGCTTGGAGGGCAGGGTGGGTAGAGTTGGTGAGGCTAACTGAACAGATGGGAATTTGGGTAAAAGCTGTTTCTGGGGCAAAATCTCCTGGTGAAAGTAACTCAAGCATTATTTCCCCTTTTTGGAAGAAGAAAATATGGGCCTGGTAGGTTTCTAAGAAGTCCCTGTCCAGGAGGTGTATGGGGGGCAACAGGACAAGCAAAAAGCAGTGACTGCCAGTGAAGGGTCCTAGTTGGAAGTGGACAGGTAAGGATTTAGGGCCCTTGATAGGCTGGTTGGCTACCCCATCCTTCTGGATGAATTCAGAACTCTGTGCAGGGAACATTAAAGCGTGCCAGGGTTAAGGATGGACAGAGTAGTCCCAGTGTCGACAAGCACTCTGACTAGTTCATCCCCAATTCTGATATTTAATTCACCTAGTTGGTTAGTTTTAAGAAGGGGAATCCCCAGAACGTCCCCAGAGCATCCTTAGTCTTGACTGGGGGAAGAAAGCAGGGGGACTTTGTCGGGATTTATTTATAACCAAATATTGGAAGAAGTTAAGAGAATTCAGAATCTAGTCCAGTCTACTATAGGCTGACAACGAGGACTTGAAAACAGTGCACGGGGCTCCAAGCTAATAGCAGGTGTACTTTAGTTTTCCCCAGAAACATAACTTTTCCCCTCAGCATCGATCATATGGGATAGCTCAGATCTGAGAATCTCTTGAGGCTAAGAAGCAAAACCAAGGCAGCCTTCAGATTTTAATTAGTCTTACTCTTAAGATTCTTGAGCCTTCTAAGAAGTGACAGTTTTTACTTATTCACTGTAAGCCTCGGAACTCTTGAAGCCAGGCGTTTTATTCACATTCTTAACTATGACATTTCAGTCAAAACCTTGGTAATATAACCGATATTTCCAATTGTATCATGCTTACAAGGAGAGAGCAGATTTTTACTGAACTTATATAAATAAAATAACAATACTTATGAATAGTTTCTGCATTTGGAAGGAATCAAGTAGGGAGAGAAAGCAAATGATTGTACCTTTATTCACAAATGGACACTTTACCAAATTATTGTACACTGTAGATAGCTTGTGAAAGAAAATTTCCTTGAATCTGGAAAACAAAATATTCCATGAACCAAAAATATTTGAAGTAAAAGTCATAAAAATATTATCCTTATCAATACTTAATTTCATGTAATTAATTTTGTTTTGTTCAGTCTTGATTAGCAGTGCCATGGAAAGCAATTTTGGAGATTATCCAATTGCAAATGCTTCCAGAGAAGAATTTAAAACAGTAACTGTGGATGACAAAAACCCAGAACAGCCATAGTCAAAGATCTGATGAGAGATTACAACCAAGAAGGAAATTTAAGTATTTCTGTGGCATAAAACCATTTAACATAATCATCATAATCATGACTAATAACACAATACGACAACACATCAGAATTTTAGGAATCTCATATAATTTTGTAACACATTTTAATAACACACTTAAACAAATATAACTCAAAGGAAGTTAAACCCATGTCTTATTTGACAATCCTTCCTATATGATTTACCAAATAAGTCTAATTGTTTAATATCTCTACAAGATCAAAAAGACTTAGTTTAGGATTTTGATCCTAGGGACACCTGCCAAAGATGTCAAAAGTTTCAGAGTACTTGATTGAACAGAATCCTAGGTCACAGTCTAATAACAGTTATTCACTTAACCAGAGTGATTATCAAAAGACTTCAAAAATAATACAGAAAGTAACATGGATATAAAAACCTTAACCCTTTCAAAGCTCAGTTTTCCTAAGTAATCAAAAACCTAATAAAGACAACATGAAGCAGGAAATTATCTTGGTAAAACACAGAATCTTGAATTTAATCAGGCACAGGAAGAGTGCCTCCAGGGTTAAGATTATACACTATAATATAAAAGAAATGTAAACAGGAAAACTAGGACCTTGAGCAGGGGAATACGTGGTTCTTAGTGACAACACAGTAAGTGCTGGTTACATGGAACAATTCAGACACATGAAGAAAAGTCAAGAGTACAGAATCAAGCTGTACTGGAGTAAAACAGTGCTTTTCTAGACCTTCAGGATAAACTTTAGTTGTTAGGCCATTAACGGCAGAGTTAGAATGAGAAAAAGTTATAGGAGCTCGCAGAGAGGTTGAAGGAGAGTCATTATCTCACCCAAACAAAAAGATACACCTTTCTAAGGATAGAAAGAAGAAGGCCTGCATTTGCAGCCTAAAACCAGGGAAATTAGACAGTTCTCAGGAAGAAATGTAGCATAAATAGAAATTATTTGTAGTATAGATGATGGCTGTTAATGAAGGAGATTTCAGAATTAAAACAAAAGCCTCTTGCAATTTTACTACGAGCAAATCAATATTTTAAGAAAATCTTGTTGGGCCAGGCTCATGCCTGTAATGCTAGCACTCTGGGAGGTCGAGGCGGGAGGATCACTCAAGGTCAGGAGTTCGAAACCAGCCTGAGCAAGAGCAAGTCACCAGCTCTACTAAAAATAGAAAAATTAGCCAGGCATAGTGGAAGACACCTGAAGTCCCAGGTACTCAGGAGGCTGAGGCAGGAGGATCTCTTGAGCCCAGGGGTTGGAGGTTGCAGTGAGCTATGATGGTGCCATGGCACTCTAGCCCTGGTGACAGAGTGAGACAATGTATGTTGTTCTAACACAGGGAAACAAAATGTTAAGTTCTGTATCAGTATGTTTTTAACATCAAACAAAGTTCAATCCCGAGGAAGACGTGTAACAATTTCCTTCCAATTGTAGCCAGCCTGATCACACAGAAAAATCCCTTTATATAAGTTATCTTTTCATAAACCTCACTGTGACTTATTTAGACCATTTGTGAAATGCTTGGACTTTCTGCTTTATCCTATACTTCCTGTTTCTTAAATAAGTAAATACTTCTTTACTCGAGGACAAAAATTTGCCACACGAAATTCCTTCTCATACAAAATGATTCTCTTTTCCTTTTGACTTTCCTTACCAACAAATCCTACCCTCCTCCTCATTCACTTGCACACAGAATTGTCTTTCTCATCTGTAGTAATTTAATCATGTACATTAATTACAACGTTAACTCTTAGCAACCCCATTGTCAGTGAAAAGCTAGGAGGCCATTGTTAACCATCAATGACGTACCAACTACCCATGAATACACACTTTACAATATCCAGAGACATAGGCTTTCTACCAGAACTCTTTAATATAGGACAGGGCATTTTTACTAACAGACCGAATCAATTTTGTTCCTCTGAAATAAGAAGCCAAAAGTATATGAGCCTAAACTCATACTCAGCAACCAAAGTCTCAGCACATCTTATCTGGAAATGATCTAGACATTCAATGAACATCCATCACTTAATTTAGCTTAGCAAAACTCTAAGGGTATAATTACTAAAAAGATTTGAGAAACCTTCCCACATAAACATATTATAAAACATAACCATTACTAATAGTTCATTTATAAACTTTTATCCTGTCCTCCTCCACCCAATCCACTTATACTTAACAATTATGCCTGGAAGATTTCCTGAGACATCAGATGAGTCTAGCCATCTTCCCAAGCTAAACTTTCTATCAACTGATTTTACACTACTGTGGGCCAGGCAAGTATCATAAAGTTTATCTTAAAGTTATATACATGCGTGTTTTGATGATAATTCAGAAGGCACAGCCATTCCCATCAAATCGACAATTTTAGAATAGTCCCATTCACCAAAAGATTATTGAGTCACATGAACTTGAAAAGCATTTGGGCTTATTTGCTTAATTTATGAATACTCATTTATTTATAAGCCAATTTGGTACTTTAGACAATATATAAACAGACGTGTATACACATGTGTACACAAAAATACAAACACAAATATCTTGTAGTTTTAATTTTAAAACTTTAACCATGAGTCAGGTATAACTCACTAGTTTAAAAGGACAGTCGGATTCAAATTGAGTCTCTGTAAATAGAACAGGATGAAATGTATCTGTCCCACATGGCTGAATTACCAAATTTTAGAGAAAACTGGGTAGCCAATTTATATCTCAAGCACAGAGAGAATTCAAGCTTCTCCAAAAAGCAGTCCAGGAGTGTTAGAGGATCAAAAACGGATGCCAAGCCAACGCGAAATCACAGGGATTCACTGCAGGATTCCACAGGAAAACACACAGATGAGTCCAGAGAAAATGTAGAAACCTTTTCAAAATAATCAGGTGAAAGAGCGAAAGAGGAAGGAGGGAGTTAAGCGTAAAGCACAGGAGTCAAAAAAGGAGCAGACAGGCAGAGCAGCAGGAAAGAGGGGACAGTGGGAAAAGATTCTCCCAGAAGGGCTTTTGCAGCTTCAGTTTTAGTCTCACAAGCCCTAATTTCTCTTTCTATTTCATTAAGGTGCTCACTCAATCTGGAATTATTTTCTCTAAGAGAGGCAATGGTAGCCTCTTGATTCTGTTTAGAACTTTCAAAGAGCCAATTGGAAAAGTCTTCCCATCGTCTCTGGGAGGTTCACTATTTTCTTTGTGTGCACAGATAGGCAAGCTTTGGAATTTCAAAGGAGTGCCACTTTGGCCAAAAAAGTTTAAGATTATCCTAGGTAATTTTCATCCTGAGATCTAGTCAATTACAACTCCTGGACCATAATTTTTGCTCATGAAGCCAACTAGAGTGACAGAGGGTGGCTGATCAGCAGAGAAAAATCTAAAACATGTGCTACCCATTGTACTGATCTGATGAAGGCTTCCCTTCCAGTGCCCTTAGTGTGAGCATCCTCACATCAGACAAGTTCAAATGGGAAGCCCCCCCACAACCTGGGTCCAACTGGGAGGGTCCATTCTGGATTCTGGATGGAGGAAGCCAACTGGGAAAGCCTTCCTCAAACCCAGAGCCAACAGGGAATGTTCCCTCCGGGGTCTGGATGGAGGGAACCAAATGGGACTCGGAAGGACCCCCCCCATCACCTGCCTCCGACACCTAGAGCCAATAGGAAATGTCCCCTCTGGAATCCAGATGGAGGTAACCAGCTGGAAGGACCCCCCAAAGCCTGCGGCAGAAAGGAAGGTCCCCTCTGGGGTTCAGACAGAAGGGCCTACAGGGAAGGAATAAAGTCTGTAGGATCTCAGCCCAAACCGGGGTGGTCTGAAGCTTTACCTGATCCCCCTCCCTGATGCTGCGGCGGAGACAACTGAGCCCAAGGGGCTCTGTTAGGGACCAATGTGCTGGTTCAGGGTAATGCTGGGAGACGCTTTGAATCCCATTTCTGACACCAAGAATGTGGACAAAGGTTCTCAAAAAAGGAATTTGGAGGAAAGAGACTTTACTCCAGTGAACAGCGTGCAAACAGGAGCAATGCATCTCTGGTGTAAGATGAGGTATGTTTCAGAGAACAAAGGGAAGGCTCGGGTTTTATAGCAAAAGTTCCCTCCCGAGTTCCCAATCAGATTCATTTATGCAAATGAGATATTGAAATTTGCTTAGTTCTGATTGGTTGGTGCAGCTAAGTTCTGATTGGCTGATATGCTGTGCCCTGATTGGTTGGTCTAGGTAAGCTCTGGAAGTCCCAAAGATGAAAAGGTGCCAATTTTGGAGGAACTTAAGAGTACATGTGTGACCCCCAGTAAGCAAATGGCTGCTTGGCTCTATTTTAAATATAGGACCTGTTAGCCATTTGGGATCCATCTTGAAGGACTGGCTCTTTCAGGTCCACATTTGGTCACACTATTAACTAATATACTGTCCATATGCAAATTTACTCAATTATCTCAATAATGTCCTTAATAGCGTCCCCATCCTATCCAAGATCCAATCAAGGACAACTCCTTGCATCCCTTTTAATCTAGACTAGTTCCCCAGACTTTTTCTGAAGTTTTTTCATGCCAAGGCCAGGGGCTTTGCAGAATGTCACTGTATTTGACTAGTCTGACACCCTCACGACTAGATTCAGGCTCAATATTTGGGCAGGAACGTTGGTGCTTTGTACTTCTCAGACAGGTTTGCCCCATTGTTAGTGATGTTAAATTTGAGCACTGGGTGGGGGCCACCAGATTTTTCCATTGTAATAATATAGTAGGTTTTTAATGTTCACTTTCACTTCACTTTGCAGACGAATAACCTGAAACTTAGGGAGGTCAAGTGACCTGCCCCAGGCCACCCAGCTAGAATGCTAACCCAGTTCTGCCTGACTCTTAAACACTGTGCTATGCTGCCTCTCAGCAGGTAACACATAATACCTACTGAAAAATTAGAAACTACAGAAAAGTTAAAACTTAAAAAAGAAATCTACCAGGATTCCATTACCTGGAGATCACTTTTGTTAATATTTTTGGAGTATTTTTCTAGATTATTCCTCATGTGAATACATACATATAAATACATATTTATTTTTATAAAAATGGGATGACCTTGTCCAATCTGCTGTTTTCATTTAATATGACACAGCCCGAGTGAGGAAAGCACCGGGATCATGTTTATCCTGTCGCTCCCCTTCAAGCCTGCCCCGGAAGGGTCAGACCCTAAACATGTGCTTTATCAGGATGGGCTGCCAGTCTGCGTGTGAACACTTTCTACTCTCTGTTGAGAGAACGACATGGTTTCCCTCCACCATCTGTCACTGTAAGGAGCACTGTCAATGGAGTGCCCAATGTTGGCCATCCGTACATTCCTCAAATAAACTCACATTGGGTCATGAGGGATTAGCCTTTGAATTTAGTTCAGTGCTACATTTCTGTTGCTAATATTCTACTTAGAATTCTTGCATCCAGATAAAAATGAAACCTGTTCTGAGTTTTCTTTGGGCTGTCCGTTCTATAGACTGTACGTGGCTGTCTATGTCTGAGAATCTTCCCTGAGCTGCTGGGTCCCCTGGGACCCATGCCTTCCCATGCCCAGCCAGTGTTGGGTCTTCTCTCCAACCCCTGCAGTGGGGACAGGCCAAGGCTAGTCCTGTCCCAGTTTTGTCCTGCATGGCTCTTCAGCAGAAGAACCTAGCCAATGGCTCCAGAGTCCCAAGATGTGCCATGGCAAAGTCAGCGTCAAGGAGAACAGAGGAAAGAAGGTCCCAGCCACCTGGGCCCTGAAATTCCTCCTGCAGGGGGTGGCCTTAGGCTCAGGGTCAGGGGGAGGACTGCTTCTGTCCCAGGGCTCAGAGCCATGGCAGGACGTGATGTCAGCCTCCTCAGCCGGCTGGCCTGGTTTGGAGTCATGGCCAGGCCACGGCTGGGCTCCCCATGGGGGCCACCTCCGGCCCAGCACTTAAAACGTAAAGCCTTGGCTCCTTCTCAAGATGTCCAAACCTACTAAGTAGAACAGAGTCAAATAACCCCGAGGATCATGGGTCGTGTGTGAGGCCCGGCGGACACAAACCCCCCCTACCAGGGCAGGTGAGTCACGGGAGGAGGGCCACAGTGGCCTCGAGAAACAGCCAGCCCAGACGCAAATGCTTTGTCAGCTGTATGACTCTTCATGCACTGCGCAACCTCTTTGGGCCTCAGTTTCCTCATCTGTCAGGCGGAGATAGTAACAGTACCTACCTCATAGAGTCATCGTACAAATTTAAGGAAACAATGCGGCTCAAGCAGCAGGCTCAGTGCGTGGCAGCCACACAAAGCTAGGGCTCACCGTGCTTTTCTTTGCGTCAGGCAAGATTATTTCATTTGTGTGCAACAGACACTCACCTAAACTGGCTATAGCAAGAAAAAACAAAATGCTGGGGGGAGGAACGTGGAAATGATTGAAAGGAGCCTGGGCATCTCCCGGAATCCCAGACCAGCTGGGATCCCTCTCGCTCCCACCTGGCTTCTCCCTGCTGCCTCTTCCTTCTCCTCTCACAGCCCCCAGCCGTGTCCTCTCGGGGCTGCTCAGCAGTGGCAAGCGTGGCTGTGGGCAGTGCTGGGGTTGACATGGCTTCCAGATGCGAGGCAGCCAGCCTTAGCTGAGACTGTTTGGTTCCAGTTGCAAATTCTCTGCAGAAGGCACTGATTGGCTCAACCTGGGTCAGGTGCTCACCACCTGGGCAGGGAGGGTGGCTTTGACCAAATGTGGCAAATCTTGCTGGAAACCTGTGGCTGACGGTGATGGGGAGCTCTGTTCCCGCAAAAGGGCAATGCTGGGCAGGCAACACAACAGGTGCCTTGTGCACACACTGGGTTCCCTCACCCAGTTAGACCCTGGACCCCCACCCCAGTCTCTGTCACAGAAGCTAAGCAGATGGGCCCTCTCTTCCTGTCCACGTTGGCTGATTTTATCTGTTTGCAAAAAAACACGTCCCTTGCCTCACCCCACCCCCAACATATACAGAGCAGACATTTGTGATTGGGAAAATAAAATGCGTCCAACTTGTAATTCTGCTTTTGAGTATGGCACTTTGAGTCGAGTGTATTAAAACACTTCATTTGCATTGGGTGGATACACACTTCCCAGTCTGGCACAGGCTGCCTGCCCTGGAGCTGCCTGCCCTGGAGCCTGCCATCCCCCGGGCCACTTCATACATCGGTTGCATCCTGGTCCCTTGAGCGGTGGGCCCTGCCTGGGTGAGTATTCGCTGTGGCACTTGGGCTTGCTAGCCTTCTGGGTCATCTCAGCCCAAGTCTCCAAGATCACGGCTAGAGTCAGCTCTGGGAGGGCTGCGCTTACCAGAGCACACTTTCCATAGCCCAGGGACATCAAAGGCTGGGAGGTGTGGGCGGGGATGCACAGGTGGCCCAGATGGTTCCCTGAACGGCTGAGGCCCCAGCTGCACCCTATAAGCGAGGCCAGACTGCCCTTGTGGAAAGCCCGGTCTGTGAGGATCTGAAGATAGGCTGCCCTGTGGGAGGCCCTTCTTTCAGAAGTCTCTGTGGTGACAGGCATGTGCACAGCACCTGAGCTCTTGCAAAGGCCTTTCCCATCAGTGATCTTGAGCCCTTCTTGTGTCCTGGAGAAGCAGATTGCCACTTTACAGACGGGAGAACTGAGGCTTCAAGTCACCCAGCATGTCTGAAGCAGAACTGGAGTGCTGTGCCAAGGCCCTGTGCCAAGCGCATCTCCCACCCTCCTGCCTCCAGGCCCAGAGTCGGGGCTGGGAGTGGGAGCTGTGTGTTCCACTGCCCACGCCAAGATCCCATGAGGCATGAGCAGTAAACTCATTTTACAGATGGGGAAACTGAGGCAAAGAGAGGTTAACTAACTTGCCCAAGGTCACACAGCTAGAAATTGGCAGAGCTAGGACTTAAATCCCAGGAGTCCGACCGCAGCGTCCAAGCTCTCAGCTTGTCATTCTTGTCATAGGAACTCCATTAACTTGTCATAGGAGCTCCATCAAAATGGGATGTGGGGAACCACACAGCTCCGCTTGCCTTGCCCAGTGAAGAGAGAGAACAAAACAGGAAGAAAGCCCTCGCCAGTTGCCTGGGAACTGTGGAACCAGGGCTCAGGGCCTACGCCTGTTTCATCCGCCTGGAATGCCTCCTCACTTCTCCTTCAAGATTTAGCTCTTGTGTTAACTAACTGTGCTATGCTGCATTCCCTGTCCTCTTGGTTCAGAACTCACTGTTTCTCCCTTGCTTTGTGCAAGCCACGAGCAGAGCCCTGGTCCCCTGCCAAATACGACACATACATGTCTGTATCTGTCATCGATCACCTTAATAATGCGGCACAGCACATGACCCCAAACTGCAGTTTCAAACATTCGTTTAGCACGTGTAGAGTGTGTGGGGTTCAGCTGATCTGGGCCGGGGGGCTCTCGTGTGTCGGTCAGCGAGTTGATCTCCAATGGCTCAGCTGGGATGACAGAGGGGACTTGCCCTTCAGCAAGCTAGCCCAGCACGTTCTTGTGACAACGGAAGAGGAGAAAGAGCAAGAGGTGAGACGTGCACGCGCTTGCCAAGCCCCTGCTGCGCTGAGTCAGCCACCACCCTATGAGCCCGAGCAAAGCGCAGAGCGAGCCCAGAGACGAGGACGGGCACAAGAGTCCACCCAGGGCAGGAGATACTCGGCAAAGGATGTGGCTAGAGGGACGGGGAAGGATTGCAGGGCCCCGAGTGCGCCTGATCTACCCCGACCTCTACCTTCTCCCCCAGACCACGCACTCGTTCCCCAAGGGCTGATTTGTCTTCACTGGACTAAAAATTCTGTCTCAGGTTGGTTGGATTTTGGTGAGCGGAGCCGTTCCAATCTTTATGACCTTGATAAAAACCTTCGACTTCCTCTCCAAGTCTCAGTTTCCTCATTTGTGAAAAAGGAAGAGGGAAGCGTGCTCTCCTAAGTCACGGAATCGCAGGGAACAATTGAGATGTGGGCTCTGGCCTCACCCCGGGAAGTGTGTGGCTGTGTCTGGGTTAGTGATTCACCGAGGCTCCGGGCTCCCACCCCAGTCAGCCTCCCATTCACTCGGGATGGACGCAGACACCCCGCAGCCCTCAAGGCCCTCGGGGTCCCAGTCCTCCACCTTCCTCCTCTGTCTTCGTCCAGCCCTCTTGCTCGCCTTTCCCTCCTGCCCGCAGGACCCAGGCCCAAGCTACTCCCAGAAGTTCGCCCTTCCTCCTCTTCCTCTGGCCAACCCAGCTCATCTGCCAGGTCTCAGCACAAGGCCAGTCCCTCCGAGAGCTACTCTCGCTCTCCCACTCCCCAGGGCAGTGCAGCTTCTGGGTAAAGGGTTTGGGTTCCCGTGCCAGGCCACACCGCAGCTCCACTCTCCTAGCTGTGGATCCTGAGCAAGTTTTTCCACTTCTTGAGTTTCACTTGCCCCATCTGTAAAGTGGAGAGAACCATGCACCTGCCATAGGGACGTGGTGAGGATGTGGCTAGTTGCTACCGTCAATGCTGAAGACACGGCCAGCCACAGAGTGCGTGCTGGCCTGCGGGAAGCTGGGCCCTCATTATTCACTCTCTAATACCCCATTCTGTTCCCTCCCAGCAATTTTGTACTGACGTGTGTGGCTGTTTGTTTAAGGACTTCCTCCCCCATGTGGAGTGTAGGCTGCATGTGGGCAGGACCCATGCTCAGCTAAAACCGTATCCCCAGAGCCCAGCACGTATAGGGTGCTTGAAAGTGTTTGCAGAGCGAGTGAGGGCATGAATGAATGGTGATTGAGAGGAAGGATGGACTTGGGCTGGGGAGGGCACAGATGGAGACCCAGTTGGGGGTCTGGCAGGAGCAGAAAAGTCTTCATTATCTTTGGCTAGGGTGGCCTGACTGTAACAAGGTCCATTACCACATCTAATCTCGTCCCATCCACAAGTCTTAAGTGTTACAGTAACTGGCTCCACCCACTCCCAGACTGTGGGCCAGGGGATGTGCCTTCCCCCTAGGAGCTGATCACCCAGGCCAGCAGCCTGCTCCTCACCCCTGGTCCTTGGCACCCTACAGCCCGAGGTCTCTCCCCACCACGGTGGGAAGGATCACATAACCAAAGCCACTGTCCACTCTCCCTCCCCTCACAGCAGCCTGCCAGAGAGCTAACATGGCTACCCTTCCCATTTTACACAGGAGGAAACTGAGGCTGCTAAGTGACTAAGTCAGTCCTGTACTCCACGGAAATAGCCAAGTAACCAGCCCAGAGTACCCTAGGTGACCGGATGCTGAGCAGAACCAAGCTTGGGGATCTACTGTCCTGCTGAGTCTTCACCCTGGAGAGTGCTAGGGAGAAAGAGCCTCGGGCTGGAAGGGCCTAAAGAGATGGGCTCAGCCCTCACTCCACCCTTAAGGGCCCCCATGATGGGTCCCCAGCATTCAGAGTCCCACCCTAACCATCACTCGAGCCCAGAGGGCCTGCGCTCCCTGAGCAGGCTGCCAGACTGCCGCTGCCTGGACCACAGCCACCCCCAGGGGGTATCTTGGCTATTTTTGCCAACTGCAAGTGCTGATGGGCAGTTATGATGGACTTGGATTATTTAGAAATCAGAAATGAGGATTTAATCAGTGTTATTCGGGAGTAGCACTGACTTGCCTCTACTGAAGCTGTGCAGGGCCCCTGCGTGCACATCTCATAGCCCTGTGGGTGAGATTCAGTGTTTCCATTAGGCAAATAGGAAATCTGAGGCTGGAGATATTAAATGATTGGCCCAAAGTTACCCAACTAGGCAGTGATGGAAGTTGGGGTGTCTTAACTGTTAGTGACTTTAGAATCGTTTTCTACTCATTTGTGCAAATTCAGTTGCTTAGGTTGCCATACGGTGGGGGAAGGGTTCATTCCCTTTCAACAGAATTTTTCTTCTTCAAGGATTAGTCTGGCAGATGTAAAGCTCTCAAAATATGAGCTCGCCTTAGGGGGAAGGCAAATGGTTCCATGGTGGGTGTCCAGCCTGGCACCAGGCTCAGGTCTCCTCTGTAAAGGCCCCTGGCCTTTGTGCCCATGCTCGGGGGACAGAGATCCCACCACCTCGGAGGTGACTCCATTCGGGCCGAACGCGCTGGACTTGCCCTCCCTGGGGCTCCCACACACTGTCCTACACGGGGAGGCAAGTGTTCTCCACAGAGCCAGTGGCCTCGAACCTGTCTCTCATTTTCCAAGGCCGGTCTGCTGCTCTCGTCCCAGGGAGATCATATGTGCTCGCGTAATGGGGCTGTGGTTTCCACTCCAGCCTCTGAAGCCAAACTCCACGGAGTTTCAAATATCCCCAAGGCCTCCGAGGAGGAAGGCCGCTGAGCATGCCTGGGGAAAGGGCTGCATCTGGTCTGCGTTATCCAGTAGCTGCTGCTGCCTCAAAGCCTGTCAGGGAATGGGGGCCCAGACCCCAAGGGAAGACCCGGAGGGAGAGGCCTCAGCTCCCTGCTAACCTACCTGCAGCTGTACCAGCCCTTTCCTTAGGGCTGCGAAGCTGAGGAGGCCATTTGCAGACACTTAGAGCAGATGTCCCATTTCACAGGGTGGTAGCTGAAGTCTGAGGTGGCACCACAGCTTTGCAGCAGGACCATAAGGCATTCAGAGCTTCTGATATGACACCAACCAAGAGTTCTTTCCACTGCCCCACGCCAGCTGCTTAAAACCTGGCCATTGCAAGGCAGGACCTTCTCTCTGGAAGGGGACACTGCCTTGCAGCCTTCTAACAAGCCACGCTGCCTCAAGATGGCACAGGCAGGCAGCTGCTGGAGGCCGGCCTGGGCGGAAGAAGAAATTGGCATTAGGGATTTACATGACTTCAAGATGAGATGGGAAAAAACACACCAATGCTGCAAGAAGAAATGATTCACAGAAGCATGCTCTTCCCAAGCCAAGAACAGAAAGACTTTCTCAAAACACACGCTTTTTGACCTGCAAAAGCTCCTCTCCACCCCAGGCTCGTCTTCGCAAGACGGGGTTCAGCCCACACCTCCCAAGCTCCGGCCCAGTCTGGACCTTCCCGGCCCTAGTCCCGTGTCTCATCCCGGGGGGTTTTCACAGCAGCCCCATGTCACAGATGAGGGAACCAAGGCCGCCCCTCTCTGAGCAGGGCCCCTGTGCCCGGCTGGGGAGCAGCATCACAGCAGCCTGGTTACAGGGCTGGCTACTTGCTTCCCTGCACTTCTGAGCCTAAGTGAAGGTATGCAAAGAGCGCCCCTCCTGGGGTTTGCTGGCCTTGCTTCCTGGTGCCCCCCAGACCTCAGTCCTGGGGCTCCACCCAGGGTCCGGCTGGGAGAGGAGCAGAGAGCAGAATGGTTACGACCTGATTTTGTTTGTGTGCTTGTTCTTTGCCCCCCAAGAAGCCTTCAGGACAAAGTTTTACACAAACAACAGAAAACGGGCATATTTTTGGGAAATAAGCTTTCTTCCATCTCCCTATCCACACCCAACAACCTAATGATTTAACCTTTTTAACTTCAAAAAATTTAAGCAATGCTGGAAAAATTTAAGCAATGCTTATTCATTATCCTCACTTTCTGGCAAGAAATAGAGGGGAAAAGGAAGAAAGAAAGAGAGAGGAAGAAGGAAGGAAGAAAACAAAAACCAAATGAAAACTTCCAGAGACTCAGAATAGAGAATGCAGGCATCAGGAAAGGCTGGCGTTGTCCTGTTCAGGTTGCATCGTGGAATACAGAATTCTGTGGGCTCCTGCTCTGCTACAGCATCCTCTAAGAAAATGAGGTCAGAGCACACGGCCCAGCCTAACATTAATTCTCTAAACCTTTGGCTATATATTTTTTATTTTTTCTCATTATGCTTCTGAAACAAAATTAGAAATATTGAGAACATTGGCAAAGTAAATTGCAAATATCCCTGGCATCGTATTACAATCGCACACATGATTCAGTATATTTCCCCCTTCACTTAGTAACAGACCAACAGGCGTCCCTTCAAATCCCAGCTCTGGGCAGTGGCTTCACGCCTCTGCGCCTCAGTTTCCTCATCTATAAAGTGAGGGTAACAGTCACTCCATAGAGCATGTGAGACAGTGTGTGGGAAGAGCCCGGCCTGTAGTAAGTGGCTCATTACCGATTGCCATTATTAATGCCATTGTCCTGGACACTGCCTCTCCAGTGCCCCTTGTGAGCCCCAGGGGACTCCGATGACTCCCACACCCTTATCCATTCCATAGCTGCTTAGAGGGTGCATGCTCTGGGCTGAGCCCTGCGCTGGGTGGCAAGGGCACAGAAATGAATGTGACCAGGTCTTGCCCTCAGTCCAGAGGGCTCAGTCTGGGAAATGAGGCAGACACATAAACCAGTAAGTGACAACCTTGGGTGACAAGGGTGATGGTGGCCACACAGGCAGGTGCTGTGGGATCTCTGAGTCAGGGAGCCACTCAGACTCTGCAGAGGACATGATAGAGCATCCAGCTCAGGAAAGAAGAGGGGGCGGTGTGTGTAACAGACACACGGGAGGACACTTTGGAGGAAAGAGCAAACGCAAATGCCCAGAGGCCCCAGAGAACATGGCCCTCCCTGGGAACAGCAAATCCTTGACTCTGGCTATAGCAGATGTTGACAAGAAACAGGGCTGTGGAGTCTTAGGCTTGAATGACATGTGGAGAGGTTTGGGGTTCATCTTCAAACCAACAAGAATGCTTTCAGCTGCAAAGAACAGAAAACTCTGTTAAGATATAACTAGCTTAACAAGTAAGTGATGCAAGATCTCAGGTCAGTCAGAGAAGGACCCTGGATTGTCTCCTTCAGCAGCTCACCCACGTCTTCAAGGACCCAGTTAATTCCCTGCCTCTGCTCTGCCATCTTCAGTGTCAGACTATCCTCAGACTTGTCCCCTCATGGAACTAAGGTGGCTGCCATAGTTCTGACATCACATGCAGATACCACAATGTCCAGAGGTAGAGGAGGGACTATAGCCTCTTCCTTTGGTCTCTCCTTTCCTCCCTCTCCCTCCCTCTTTTACAATCAGAAAACTATTTCCGGCCAGGCGCAGTGGCTCACGCCTGTAATCCCAGCACTCTGGGAGGCTGAGGCAGGCGGATCATTTGAGCTCAGGAGTTCAAGACCAGCCTGAGCAAGAGCGAGACCCCGTCTCTACTAAAAATAGAAAGAAATTAGCTGGACAACTAAGAATATGTAGAAAAAATTAGCCAGGCATGGTGGCGCATGCCTGTAGTCCCAGCTACTAGGGAGGCTGAGGCAGAAGGATTGCTTGAGCCCAGGAGTTTGAGGTTGCTGTGAGCTAGGCTGACGACGCCACGGCACTCTAGCCAGGGCAACAGAGAGAGACTCTGTCTCAAAAAAAAAAAAAAAAAAAAGACTGGTTAGGTTTGTTTTCAGATTTAGGTGAGCCAAGAAGTTACACTTGTCAAGCAAGTTTCTCATGGTACTAAAGGTCACTGTGTACATAGGAATACTGAGTTACAGACCATAAATTCCATTCTTATAGAATTGTGAGCATGTATCTACATTCGTTACATATGTATTAATACATGCGTGTGCACACGTACGCTCGTGACTAGATTTATTTACTTATTTATTTTTTGAGACAGAGTCTCACTCTGGTCAATTAATTTCTTTCTATTTTTAGTAGAGATGGGGTCTCGCTCTTGCTCAGGCTGGTTTCAAACTCTTGACCTTGAACGATCCACCCGCCTCGGCCTCCCAGAGTGCTAGGATTACAGGCGTGAGCCACGGCGCCCGGCCGTGACTAGATTTAATTACTTAAAACTGACAATGAAGAATAAGTGTGCCCATGATTAACCACCTTGCTGACAGAGACTGTTCCTATATGCATGCCTCCATAGTGAAAGGGGGTATTAGCATGATAACTGTTCCCTACTAATTGCTCTAGTCCTGAAAAAGGTCGTCCCATGAGGCTTCTCAAATTTTATTCTCTTGATTTTTTTGTGTTTTCCATGCCCGAATTCAAATTATGACACGCTCTCTCCCACTGGACTGCAGGGAAACACACAGGGTGAACTCTTCCTCGCTCTGAGCTGGTGACAGGAAAAGTCCCCAGGGTCCGTGTGTGGTCTCTCTCCGCAGCGCCCGGGTGTGGATCACTCTGGGCAGCGCTGGGCTGGCTGATGCACCTGTGGGTGGGTCAGAGGCTGCGGCCTGAGGGCTGCATCCCTTTCCCAACTTTGACCTTCACCCTGCTGCTGCATGGGCCAGGCCTCCCCTTCCTCGCTGGGCCTCACCCAGCGTCTTGCAGCCCTCACAGAGGTGACCTTTGGGATCAGAGAAGGGGGTCTTGGAAGTGTGGAACAGGCAGTGGCAGGACAGTGGGATCACGGGACATTGAGGTACCACAAAGCAAAGCCCCTCACTGGCCTCCTGCGAGCTGGAATCTCTAGACTTTACTTTGGAAACTGACAATAACAACGGATAAGAGTAAGAGCACCTGAGAGTGCTGCATCACCTATCAAGCGCTGACTGTGTGCAAGGTGCTCTGGCCACATTCTGCAACCTCCTGAGGCACGTTGCATTGTCACTTGCTTTTACAGTGGAGACAGAGTCAGAGACTGTGCGTAGCTTGCCTGAGTTCAGGACCCAAACACAGGTCTTTCTGACTCCAGACTGCACACAACCCTTCCAGCACGATGCCGTCCTGAAAGAAGGGCAAAGCCCAACCTGCTTCTAGCTCTACATGATGAAGAGACCGGCTTCCTCCTTTACTCCCTCTGAGAAACACGCAGCGTGTTCTCAAGCTTCTCACAGTCACCTGACTTTCCACACTGACGGTCTCCCAAGACCATGGTTCCTCGGAGGACAGGCTGTGTGTGGTCTGCTCATCGTCACCTAACACAGGGGCTGGCAAATACCAGGAGCTCTAAAATACACATGTCTAATTAATTAAGTAATAAAGCCCCCAAATAGCTCCGGGCACCAAAAGTAAACGCCAGCTTACACTTTGCCCAGCGCCCCCAGAGAGACGTTAAAGACAGCAGCTCTCGGGGACAGAGGCGAGTCACAGAATCAAGGCAGGCAAATTTTCCTACAGGGAAGAACAGCACTGGGAGAAAATCTTACTAAATGGCTCAAGCCACATCCTCCTCAAAAAGCCAAAATAAAAAATAAAAGAAAAGAAACTAAGCCAAGAGAGCAGAGAAGTCAAGCTTTTTCTTTCTACGAAAACTTTTTAAAGAAAAACACCCAGATAAAAAAAAATTTTTGGCTGGGCGAGGTGGCTTATGCCTGTAATCCTAGCACTCTGGGAGGCCGAGGCAGGCGGATCGCTTAAGGTCAGGAGTTGGAAACCAGCCTGAGCAAGAGCAAGACCCCCATCTCTACTAAAAATAGAAAGAAATTAATTTGCCAACTAAAAGTATATAGAAAAAAATTAGCCGGGCATGGTAGCTCATGCCTGTAGTCCCAGCTACTCGGGAGGCTGAGGCAGGAGCTTGAGCCCAGGAGTTTGAGGTTGCTGTGAGCTAGGCTGATGTCATGGCACTCTAGCCGGGGCAACAGAGTGAGACTGTCTCAAAAAAAAAAAAAAAAATTTTTTTAAACTGAGTGTGAGCAGAGCCCCGAGTCCCAGATCCCGCGCCAGATCAGAGTTCAACGGCGTGCTTGCACGGCTTCTTGGAGCCCTGCTAATGAGACGAGAAAGGCCAGCTTTGTTAAGAGCCGGTTCTGGAAACGGCTGAGGGACTCTGTGGCTTCCCCTCGCCCCCTCCTGTGCTCAGCCCTCCTCTGTGGCCTGCACAGCCCCTGCCACACCCACTCGCACACGCACACACACGGGGTGGGCACATGTGACAGGCGCAGAGCCAAGGAGGGAACGGGCGTCTACTGGGCACCTAGTCTGGGACAGACACCTGGGTCTAACACTTACTGTACCTCTTGTTTAATGGTCAAAACATCTATGTGAGGAATGGATGTTAACAGCAGTTAATAAAACCGCAAAATCCTGCCTCTGCCCACCACCCTAATGATCCGGCCTCTGCGCACCTGCCTTTCCTGAGCTCCCCTGGCACTTGCCTTTCCTGAGCTCCCACATCCTTCCGAAGCTCCACACGGATCGTTTTTCAGTTCTTTGAACACTCCACTCCAAGCTCTTTCCCCTACTGCAGGGCCTTTGCACATGCTCCTGGAATGCTTTTTTTTTTTTTTTTTTTTGGAGACAGAGTCTCACTCTGTCGCCCGGGATAGAGTGCCGTGGTGTCAGCCTAGCTCACAGCAACCTCAAACTCCTGGGCTCAAGCAATTCCTGAAATATTCTTATGCCTGGCAGCACCATTCTGGTCTCAGCTTAAATGCCATGTGCTAAGACGACTCCCCAGACCACTCTAAAGCACATCTCTCCAGATCTTCTCCAGTTAACCAGCCTATTCGCTTTCATAGCACGGCAGCAACTGTTTTATTTATTTGATAGTGTACTTGGTTTTTGTTTCTCTGGAGATCAACAGCTCCTTGAAGGACCCTCTCTTTTGATCCTTGCCGTAACCCTGGCACCCAGCACACTGCCACCACACATATGGGTACTCAGTAAAAACCGCTGCGGAGTAACTCATTTTGACAGAAGGCAACAGGCACTCAGGGAAATGGCTTGTCCAAAGTCAAACACAGCTAGCGAGCCACAGATCTGAGACTCGAAACCGACCTGCCTGCCTCCCATGCCGGTGCTGTCTGCACAGGAGCTGGGACACGCTCAGTGTGCTTCTCCCCGTGACCCTGACATATCCCCAGCCCACCTGCCCTCTCTCTGAGGGGGGTCAGGACCAGGGTGGTGAGGCAAGTGAGACATTCAACTCCGGCACAAAATTTAAGGGGATGCCAAAAACTCAGTAATTAAGTAACATTTTTTTTTTTTTTTTTTAGACAGAGTCTCACTCTGTTGCCTGGGCTAGAGAGCTGTGGCGTCAGCCTAGCTCACAGCAACCTCAAACTCCTGGGCTCAAGCAATCCTTCTGCCTCAATCTCCCGAGTAGCTGGGACTACAAGCATGTACCACCATGCCCGGCTAATTTTTTCTATATATTTTTAGTTGTCCAATTAATTTCTTTCTATTTTTAGTAGAGACGGGGTCTTGCTCTTGCTCTTGCTCAGGCTGGTTTCAAACTCCTGACCTTGAGTGATCCACCTACCTCAGCCTCCCAGAGTGCTAGGATTACAGGCATGAGCCACCGCGCCCGGCCTAAGTAACATTTTTTAAAAAATTGAAATTCGTGCCAAAAAAATCACAAATAAAATATCAAACTTTAAATAAAGACAGGATCCAGCCCTGCACTTGCAGGACCCAGCCTCATCGCCTCACCCTAATCCCAGCCCTGTCAGATCCTCTTTTTATTCTAATAGCTGATATCTGCTCATCATGAAGTTTCTGCATCATTGTTATTTTAAAATATTACATGAGAATATTTTTTGTCTTGATTCCTGAGTTTTCTGGTGCCCTTTAAATGTTGTGCCCGAGGTGAGTGTCTCCCTGGTCCCACAGCATCCCCGGCTGTGCTCAGCTGGCCACTGGACCTGGCTCCCACAGGCAGCAGCTGAGGCCCCTGGGTACACCAAATGTCACGCCCACAATGGTAAAGTCTGGGCACTGGGCTCTGAGGGCCCCCAGCACGTGGAGCACCCTCGGAGGCCGTTCGCCCACTGCACTCCATGCACTCAGCTGGAGACTGGGGACAGCCTGGATTGTGTTCCTGTCCTGGGGGCTTCCACCTGCTCATCTCCTTCCTTTCTGTCTAGGAAAGAATGTCCCAGCCTCCTGGTGCCACTCCACAGAGGGAGGGGCAGGCTGTTCTCTGAGATCCAGATGCCCTTCTCCAGAGCAGGCTGGGAAATGACCCACAGGGAGGCAAAGCCTCCCTCTCCTTGTCTCAGGACCATCTCCCTCCCTGCCACCTCCCCTTCCCCTTCCAACTGCGGGGAAGAGGAGGAGAAAGAGAGGGTAGAGTGTAGAGGACCCCGAGTTGTGTTTGCCCACCCAGTACCCACTCCCTCCTCTGGTAACAGCATCTCAAATTCCCTCGGGCCACCACCCCTTCCTTCTTCCTGCTGTCCTTCAGCCGGGCCGCTAGGCTGGGAGGGTGTAAGGGAAGCTGCCGAGGCCACATGGTGAGAGCCTTTGTGAGCCACACCAACACAGAGGAAAGCAGAGCCCGGGAGATGGAGAAGCAGCTCCTAAGGGCATGGACCGAATTTACAGGTCCAGACATGGCTGCACCTGAGCTTTCCAGGTGCACCTCTGCATTGCTGAGGTGAGGTTGCTGTGGCATTTCGATCACTTGCAACCAAGAGGGTTCTAATACCCCTAGACGGCCCTGCCCTGCCCAGCACACATATACCTCCTTCTTCATGAGTTTGAGCTGCTCCTGGAACCGGGCGTGTTCCCGCTCCTGCTCCAGGCGGATCCGCTTGGACTCCTCCCGACGGCGCACGGCATGGTCTTGCTCCATCTTTTCCACTTGCTGCTTTTGCTGACGCTCCAGGTTCTCTAACTCCATGTCATAGAACTTCTTCTTGGCCTGAAATAAGCAGAAATTCTGAAAAATTCAGGAAAGTCACTATATCTGGGAGGGAGATAGGGAGAGCTCAGAGCTTGTGCTCCGACCAGCTCTACCTCCTCTTTGCTGTGTGGCCTGTCACTGTGTGGCAAGTCACTTAACTTCTCTGAGTCTCCATTTCCTCACCTGCAGAAGGGAGACTAGACCATTGACCTTGCAGGGTTGTTCCATGGTGTTTAAGCAAGGTTATTTCCCTTCTAGAGATCCTGCTGTGTGGCTCAGAAGATCACTGTGACCTTCATGCAATTCTGTGTTTAGGAGCTGCTGTCTAATAACATCTGGAAACCGCAGGAACTGGGCAACTGTGAATTACCCTCCACTGCCCAATCATTCCCACTCTGCGACTTCCACTTAAAGAAAACACGGCAGCAAGAGGCGCCGCGGAGCCCCGTCTTCGCTCAGACTCACGTTGATTTCCTGCTCGAAGCGTTTGTGCATCTGCTCCAGCTGCAGCTCGTGCTTGCTGCTCAGCTGGGTCTGGTGCCGATGCTCTTCCTTCTGGAGCAGCCGAAGCTCGCGGAGTTCCTGGCGCCTGATGAGTTAAAGGATACCGGTATTTCACAGTGAGAAAGTGGCCCCAGAGATCAGAGTACTCACAATTTGGGACGTGGAAGGTTGGATCACAGCAGAAAATCACACAAGTTTTGGGTAGAGGCATGAAAAGAACTCAGGCCTCATTTGACATTTATTGACAGACAAAACCTTAATAATCTTAATAAACTGATAAAAAAAAAAAGGAGCAATATCCTAACAAAAAAAGTAGAACAGAACATGAACAGACATGAAACAAAAGACAAAAAGAAATTTTAAAATTACCTATGTGGATATGAAATGCAAATTAAAAGAAATAACATTTCCACTAACTAAACAGGCTGGAGTACGGGGGAAATTGATACTTTCATTTGATGCTAATATATAAATGTACATTTATACAGATACTGCTGATAGGTATAAATAGGTACATTTCTAGAAGATAATTTGGCAATAAGTTTACGTTTATGCCTTTTGACATAGTTTCATTTCCAGATATTGATTCTAGAGAAATATTTATAGATGCATATCACCATTGAATAAGGATGTTCACAACAATGCTATTTATAACATAATAGTACAAAATTGGAAACAGATATTCACCATTATAGGTCTCATTAAATACACTGAAATATATCCATATGATGAAATTCTATATAACCATTAAAAATCAAGTTTTAGAAAATATTTGATTACTTGGGAAAGCATCTATTTAAAATAACAACTCTTTATGAACAGATATGGAATGATCTCCAAGCAAGATGTTGAAGAACGGGTCTATTATGCTACCTATCATCTGGGTAAAAAAAAAAAAGACAACAATATATGTCTGTGCACATGTGCATGTGTGGGTTTACTTTCCTGCTTAAACACTGAGTATTTCTGGAGGGATTATACCATAAAATATTAATACAAGGAGGAGAAATAGATTTTTGGCAGAAAAGTAAGGGAGGGAGATTTTTCTTTCTTTTTTAAATTTTTTAATTTTGAACCATGACATTATATAGTTATCCTTATCCAAAATGCTTGGTACCACAAATGTTTTGGATTTTGGAATATTTGCCTTATACGTAGCAGTTGAGCATCCCAAATCTGAAAATCCGAAGCCCAAAATGCTCCAATGAGCATTTCCTTTGAGCATCATGTCAGCATGCACAAAGTTGAAGATTATAGAACATTTCAGATTGTGGATTTTCAAATTTGGGATGCTCTGCCTATATCACCTATTTAAAAAATACAATAAAAACTTGACCTAAACTACAAGGTATACCTTAATTTTGTAATGTATCTATTGTCAGTGTGTATATGTTTACACTCACAGAAAAAAAATGGTGGGATAAAAGTGTTAGCCATGTTTCTTTCTGGGCAAGTCCATTAAAAATTGATTATGTATCATTTGTGTAATCAGAAAAAAAATTAAAATGCTACAGAAAGAACTTGGGCTCCTAACTGTGAATCGGGGGTAGGGGAGGCTCCCCAGCAGCCTCTGAGAATTGGGGTCCTTGAGGCCTGTGTCCTGTTCTAGTGTGGCATCCGCAGTCTGCACCATGGCAATTCCCACCGTGAGGCCTCCCTCTGACCGCAGTGGCCTTCCTCGTGGCTCTGCAGGGCTGGAACTGCTCGTGGAATTGCCTGCCAACAGGAGACAAGGTCAGGCTGGCAGTGCAGAGCAGCCGAGCACATCCTCTGGGGTCAGAGAGACCTTGTCTGAATTAGCTCTGATGCCGTCCCAGCTGGGTGTCCTCTAGGCAGCCACCCAATCTTTCTGGGCCTCGTTCCCTCATCTGCAAAATGAGGCAAATAATCTTTACCTCTTGGGTTCTTTGAGGGATACATGAGACGGTGCATGTAAAGCGCCCGCCTGGCATGTGACAAATGCTACATGAGCGGCGACTGCTTGAATTACAATGAGGAAGAGGAGGCAGTGGCTACCTGTGTGTCTGGAAAAAGCCAGAAATGCTTTCCACAGCCATCTATGGAAGTTTCTATCTGAGCTTCTGCTTTTCTGGAAAGTGAGAAGGCAGGAGGCAACTTTTGAGAGTGTTAACAAAGAAAGAGAAAACCTGACTCGAGAGAAACCAAGGCTTACAGAACAACGGACAAAAATCAAAGGAAGACAGAGAGAAGGCAGGCAGCCTGTTCTGACGCCCGAGGGCAGGCCGGTGCAGAGACGGGCTGATGGCACAAGAAGCAAGGACGGCACGGGCAATCTCAGGAAGAATAGGAGGAGCTCTGACCAGGACTCAAGCCCGGAGAGTGATAAACACTCGGTCACCTGGCTCAAAAGCCCAGGTGTGACTCAGTTCTCCGGAAACGCCAGGACCCAGGTGTAACCAGGGGCACGGCCCGCAGGGGAATGAGTGGCGTAGCCTGGTTCACGGATGGCCAGCCCTGACCAGGCAGGCAAGCGAGCACAGCCTGGCTCTCCCTGAGCCCCTCTTCTGCCCCCTTTTTTTTTTTTTTTTTTTTTTGAGACAGAGTCTCACTCTATTGCCCAGGCTAGAGTGCCGTGGCATCAGCCTAGCTCACAGCAACCTCAAACTCCTGGGCTCAAGCGATCCTTCTGCCTCAGCCTCCCGAGTAGCTGGGACTACAGGCATGCGCCACCATGCCCGGCTAATTTTTTACATATATTTTT